>JBBPBX010004183.1:24424-56617 GCA_038048925.1 Garcialebias charrua | reverse complement strand
TTCTGTTCAAGTTACATCTGGGCAGCTGGCTGTCCTCTATCTGCTTGTAGAAGGACCACAGTCAGCTGAAAATCCAGCTGTCACTTGTGTTGCAGTGAAGCTTCACTGACCAGCTTCTAATGAATTTAAAGGCCTAACATTCATTGAAGGAATGCAAGTTGCCCCACAATTTTCATGAACTTAAACAATTTTGGGAACTGAAAATGAGGCAATTTAGACTGCATGTGACGAACACCATGTTCAGGCATAAGGGTGTCCATATGTGCTCTTGGCACCAGGACACCCTAGGTCGTAGTTCAATGATCGACTTTGTTGTCGTCTCATCTGATCTGCGGCCGCATGTCCTGGACACTCGGGTGAAGAGAGGGGCGGAGCTGTCAACTGACCACTACCTGGTGGTGAGTTGGCTCCGATGGTGGGGGAGGATGCCGGTCAGACCTGGCAGACCCAAACGTATTGTGAGGGTCTGCTGGGAACGTCTGGCAGAGTCTCCCGTAAGACGGAGCTTTAACTCCCACCTCCGGGAGAGCTTTGAACACGTTCCGAGGGAGGCGGGGGACATTGAGCCCGAGTGGGCCATGTTTCGCGCCTCTATTGTCGAGGCAGCTTATCGGAGTTGTGGCCGCAAGGTTGTTGGTGCCTGTCGTGGTGGCAACCCTCGAACCCGGTGGTGGACACCGGCGGTGAGGGATGCTGTCAAGCTGAAGAAGGAGTCCTATTGGGCCTTTTTGGCCTGTGGGACCCCGGAAGCAGCAGATAGGTACCGGCAGTCCAAGCGGCATGCGGCTCGGGTGGTTGCTGAGGCAAAAACTCGGGCGTGGGAGGAGTTCGGAGAGGCCATGGAGAATGACTTCCGTACGGCTTCGAGGCGATTCTGGTCCACCATCCGGCGTCTCAGGGGGGGAAAGCGGTACGCGACCAACACCATTTATGGTGGGGATGGCGTGCTGTTGACCTCAACTCGGGATGTTGTGAGTCGGTGGGCGGAATACTTCGAAGACCTCCTCAATCCTACTGGCACGTCTTCCACTGAGGAAGCGGAGCCTGGGGACTTTGGGTCGGGCTCTCCAATCTCTGGTGCTGAGGTCGCCGAGGTGGTTAAAAAGCTCCGCGGTGGCAAGGCTCCGGGGGTGGATGAGATTCGTCCTGAGTTCCTTAGGGCTCTGGATGTTGTGGGGTTGTGTTGGCTTACGCGACTCTGCAATATCGCGTGGACATCGGGGGCAGTTCCCTTGGATTGGCAGACTGGGGTGGTGGTTCCCCTATTCAAAAAGGGGGACCGTAGGGTGTGTTCCAACTATAGAGGGATCACACTCTTAAGCCTCCCTGGTAAGGTCTATTCAGGGGTTCTGGAGAGGAGGGTCCGTCGGATAGTCGAACCTCGGATTCAGGAGGAGCAGTGTGGTTTTCGTCCTGGTCGTGGAACACTAGACCAGCTCTACACCCTCAACAGGGTCCTGGAGGGTGCGTGGGAGTTTGCCCAACCAGTTTACATGTGCTTTGTAGACTTGGAAAAGGCATTCGACCGCGTCCCTCGGGGGGTTCTGTGGCGGGTACTCCGGGAGTATGGGGTACCAGGCCCATTGATATGGGCTGTTAGGTCCCTGTACGACCGGTGTCAGAGCTTGGTCCGCATTGCCGGCAGTAAGTCAGGCTCGTTTCCGGTGAGAGTTGGACTCCGCCAAGGTTGCCCTTTGTCACCGATTCTGTTTATAACTTTTATGGACAGAATTTCTAGGCGCAGCCAAGGTGTTGAGAGGATCCGTTTTGGTGGCCTTAGAATCGCTTCTCTGTTTTTTGCAGATGATGTGGTCCTATTGGCTTCATCAGCTCGTGATCTACAGCTTTCGCTGGAGCGGTTTGCAGCTGAATGTGATGCGGCCGGGATGAGGATCAGTTCCTCCAAATCCGAGGCCATGGTCTTGAGCCGGAAAAGGGTAGCGTGCCCTCTCCGGGTCGGGGAGGAGGTCCTGCCCCAAGTGGAGGAGTTTAAGTATCTCGGGATCTTGTTCACGAATGAGGGAAAACTGGAGCGTGAGATCGATAGGCGGATAGGTGCAGCGTCCGCAGTGAAGCGGGCGCTGTACCGGTCTGTCGTGGTGAAGAGAGAGCTGAGTCAAAAGGCAAAGCTCTCAATTTACCGATCGATCTACGTTCCCACCCTCATCTATGGTCATGAGCTTTGGGTTATGACCGAAAGAACAAGATCTCGGATACAAGCGGCTGAAATGAGTTTTCTCCGCAGGGTGGCTGGACTCTCCCTTAGAGATAGGGTGAGAAGCTCAGTCATCCGGGAGGGACTCGGAGTAGAGCCGCTGCTTCTCCACATCGAGAGGAGCCAGTTGAGGTGGCTCGGGCATCTGGTTAGGATGCCTCCTGGACGCCTCCCTGGTGAGGTGTTCCGGGCATGTCCCACCGGGAGGAGACCCAGAGGAAGACCCAGGATACGCTGGAGGGACTATGTTTCTCGGCTGGCCTGGGAACGCCTTGGGATTCCCCCAGAGGAGCTGCTCCAAGTGGCTGGGGAGAGGGAAGTCTGGGCCTCCCTACTTAGGCTGCTACCCCCGCGACCCGACCCCGGATAAGCGGAAGAAAATGGATGGATGGATGTGACATTGTTCTTGCATGAACTGTAAGCACAGAAAGTACAGTATGTGATGAGAATTACTCTCAGCCACTACCACACATAACTTTGTCTCTACCATTGATAGCTAGAGATGCATGCCAACCATGACAGTGAAAAGGATTGGGCAGACAAAAAATTGATAACTGAAGCCATTGCTTTGCTTTATTTATAAGGCAATCATCATAACAGTAACACACAAACACACACGCGCACGCACACGCACTTACCCCCACACACACCCCACACACACACATACAAATGCAATCCAGTGTCACCAAAATACCTTTTACCAGTTGACGTCATCGCGCATGCGCACTCGCATTTTTCGAGAATTTACCGGAACCTGAGGCTAACGCCGCCATACTACTGGAGTGTTTGCATTACTGCCAACGGTCACGATGTGGAAATTTGACTTTTGTTGTGTTTAAAATTGTTCGAGGCAACGTAAACGAGTAAAAGAAAAAGGTGAGACCTGTTCGTTTTACCTAGTCCCTCTAGGAAAGTCGAGTAAAGCGGCTTTTAAAGCGACTAAAAGAAGGAAGTTGTGGCTTCAAGCGCTTCGCCGGCAGGACTTCACCCCGACACAAAACAGCAAAGTGTGTAATTCATGCCAGTTGAAGCCCAGAAGTTTTCCAACCTGAGGTGCATGATAGATTGCACAGAGTTTTTTGTAGAGACACCAAGTTCCCTGGTCAGTCAGTGACAAACATGGTCTTCTTACAAACAAAACAACACAGCCAAGGTAATACAGCATTCAGGCCCTTTTAAAAATCTTTTTTAATTGGTTTTCTGTTTCTATATATATTGCCTTGCCATAATGTGTTTTCACTAGATGTTTAGCAAAATTTAGTTTAATGTCATCAGGCTTTTTTCAGGTTTTTCATTTAAGTGTTTCTGATTATGCAGGTACTTGTCGCATGTACACCTGATGGAGTGCTATTCTACATATCTCCTTTGTACTGCGGAGCACTTTGGTGTGGACTTGTTCCTGTTGAAAGTGCTTTATAAATAAAATGGTATGGTATGGTAAGTTCATCATTGTCAACTGTGAGTTTCTTGATTACCTTCAACCAGAGTCCTTGCTGACAAAGGGTTTGATGTCAAGTCAGAGGTGGAAAAAAGGGGAGCTAGTCTGAACCTGCCCCCCTTTCTGCATCCATGGCACAAGCAGTTCACTGAGGAAGAGGTATGTATTGTACAAGGAGTGTTGTGGCCTTTTGAAGCACTAAGTGCAATAAAGTAAAAATATATTTGTAAGTACAGGTGTTTCCGGCAGCGTGTTACTGGTCCAGTGGGGCACAAAGATTTGCTTGCCCTCTGGGCCGCCACACATTTATGGACCTGTCGGGCCCGTCATGATCCAAATATATATATTTTAAATAAATTCTGTCAACGTGACATCACATTGGTTGAAGTTTTTGAAGGACATCACGCTAATCCAATGAAAACTCACAGCACTCCTCAGCTGGCTCAGTCATTCCCTCCCCAATTTGACCAAATTTATATATTCAAATCCATGTTTATTACAGTAATTGATTAATGAAATAGTCTACACATCCCAAAACAGACATTGATTGTAGTACATTAAATTTAGAAATGAACACACCAACCTTTAAATATAAAGCAACTGTGCTCTAATTTGACTTTTTGTAAAGTGGAAGTTTTGTTTAGTTAAATTTTTTAATCTGTTAATATACAAATGCTGTTTTAGTCACATTGTAAGATTTTGAATCTCACTAGATAAAGAAAGAGTGTTTACAACAAAACAGGTCAGTCTCTCTTATCATGGTGGCCTAACCAGGCCGAAAGAAAATCCTCTTTGTGACTCTGCTGTTGTCCGATCTGTTCTCTAGTTTATAGTCCAGCCAGCGCTCCGATGATCCAATGACTTAGCAACAGAACCCTATAAGCATTAAACTATCTAAAGTCTCCAAGTTGTCAGAGAAGGCATCATTAAAAAAATTTATTAGCAGGTTACTTTCTGTCCTTTTAGGCTGCTGTCCTTTAACAATGAAATGACAAATACAAACACATCCTCTGGTATGTGTTGTTTCTGTTTGTGACTTATATAAATACAGTAATGATCGCGGGCCGGCATGACCCAAAAATGTCAGGGCCGCTTTTCGGTACCAATCCAGGCCTGACCACGTCAAAAGAAAAAAATGCCACACCGAAGTTAAGAAGCCTGGCAGGATTCAGTCATGTGAGTTGGGTCAGTTTGGCGAAAACACCATTAACTTTATTTTCTATGCAAAATACAGAATGTGTACAACAATGGAATGTAATAATTGAAATAAAAATGAAGCCATTTCGGTAAGGCATCATTTATTTTCTTACCCAAAAAATCTGGTAGAAACATCTTGATAACGTGCAAACTTCAGCAATCAGTATCTTTAAACATCATATCAAAATGAGAAAAGCTTATGTTGTAATCATCTTGACATTGTGCAAAAACAGCAGCATAATTTTTTTTTTTTTTAAAACAACCAATAGCCAATACAGAACATTTTCACAAACCTTTTGCATAACATTGTACAAAAACATCACGGGGAACTTAACAATTTCTCCAGAAACATGTAATTGTTGGATAAACAAAACCGTTTTTTTGAGCATCCTCACATTGTGCAAAAAACAGCAGGAAGTAATCTGGAACAAACATCTTGACAATGTGAAAACTTCAGCTGAATTTAATATTTTTCTGGAAACATATTAAAATTAGAAAGTCCTTTGTAGTTATCTTGACGTGGAAAAACAGCAGCATAACTTTTTTCTGTGTTTGAGCCATTCCTCACTGCACGACTGTTTGCGTGTTTCTGCCTCAATTAAATCTGATTCTGCTTGTGAGACATTTAAAGATGTTTTGAACTTCTGGCAGGCCTCTCTGATGGTGTGGAGATTGGACAGGTGCCAAGGTCGTCAGCTATACTTCATCTGCCGGGGGGACTGGATCGGGCACAGCATACCTCAAAAGAAAAAAACATGAAGCTTGAAAATCTAGACAAAATAAAGGAATTACAGAAAAATACAGATAAGCGTTAGTGGTTTTTAAAGTTTACTACTACAACCTGCAAAAGGTCAACAATGGCTCCACGTTCAAAATGTCCTTGTGAAGACCAGCAGTGATGGGTCATTCCGGTCATCAGGATGTCGTGGGTCAAAAAGCAGGCTGTTCAGCGTTCTCCTGGAAAACTTTTCGACGCCGATGTCATGCCTTAAATGACACCAACATGAAAAATTTGGTTGATATCAAACACATATTAGCAAATCTGTTTGTAGAAGTGTTTTTAAAAAAAATGTCCAAAAACTATTCCAGATCTTACAATTGTAGAAAACATTTAAAACCGTACATATGTCATTGCATTTATTTCTTATCTAGTGCCACTAGAAAACAATTAACAATAATTAACACAATACAATAAACTACAATTGTACAATGTTGAATAGTTTTTTGACTGGAATAAGACAAAATAAGTGATAATGTATTATTCCAGTTGTTGGTGAAGTTTGACTGAAAGTCACCTTTCTAGGTATTTGTGGTATAACCGTAATATGAAATTTCTTCAGGAACACTGATTAAACTCACTTTAAAACTTGCAGCTCATCCCAAGTAGCAGGTGCAGTTCGTTTTTGTGCTACTCCCTTCCATGTACAAGGCAACTGGGTGCAGGTTGGTTTTGAATGTATTTCCAACACCCCACAATATTTGGTATTTCTCCAACTCAAACAACAGTGCAGCAACATGGTTGCAGCAACATGGTTGCAGCAACATGGTTGCAGCAACATGGTTGCAGCCACCTCCTTGTCTGCAAAAACAATCTCAAACAATATACAACCATATTGTATGTGGCATTATAGAACTCACATGCAAAATATATTGTTTGTAATATATTTAAGATTTTCAAACATTTTACGTCTAATAAAGTGTAAGCTGTATAAACAGCATGTCAAAAGTGCAATAGTAAATACGTTATCAAACATAATAAAAATTTCCCAGGAAAGCTAATAAATGTATCTCTTGGGATAGTTCTTATTTTTCACATCATAACATCATCAATTTTCTCAGGTTTAATTTAAGACATAGTTTACAAAAATCAAATAAGAAACAAGGACGCTACGAACATTTGTGTGACTGACTCAAACGTCATGTTTTTGTTTACATACTGTGCTAATACTGACAGCTCTTATGAAGACATGGCGCTAGTTATAGCAGCTAACAGAAGATGTTGAACCTGTAACAATAACCAAATCAGCCTAAATATCAGAAGTATTGGTGAGAGAAATTTAAAACATTTATTTCTGACGCTTGGATATAAAGGTTGTTGAAAACTACACAAGAGTTAACTCACCCTGCTGGACATTCGCAAAAAGCCTGAAGGATTTCCCGAAGGATTGCCTCACAATCACCTCCTCTCGTATCCGCGGCACAATGTTCAGGCATTTTGACCAGTGGTTGTCCACTATTTTAAGAAACCAACCTTCTAAATTACAACTCGCCATCATTACAAAGCTCCTCGGCTCCTTCATACATAGCCCCTACTTCCGATTTCAAATCGACGCAGCATTTTGCCGTCCAATCAGAACGTACGTTTCAGGCATAGGCGTAGATCCTGGGGGGGTCGGGGGGGTCCGGACCCCCCCAATCTTGGGGAAATATAGATCTGTCCCCCCCAATAATTCAATAAAGGAAACCGATATAAATATAAAAAGGCAAAAAAAGACAGAAATCCACCATTATTCTAAGAAAAAAAAGAGGAAATTTTGTCTCTCCCGCCTTCTCTGTTGGCAAATGGTTTAGTCCAATGTTTACAAGGAACAACAAAAGCACCGGAGTCACAGGCTTGGCGCGGAGCCGCTGGGTGGGAGTGAGCTGCAGCACAAACTATTAACTTCCAGTAAGTAGCTACTTAAAACATAGGTGACAGTGACTGGGAGGAAAAGGTCTTGTTGAAAGACAAGTGTGTCTGTGTCTCATTAGTGGCTGTAGCAACAGCAAAACGCAACGAGGAGCGACACTTCATCAGCTAACACGCTAGCTTCAATGCTAACTAGCTCCCTGGTGGCTCACAACAGACAGAAGAATGTCAGCGCATCTTTGAGCAGGATGGATTCACATTCATCATATTTTCAGGTGTGGAGCTCTTGAAAGAAGTAATGATAAAATATGTGAAAGATAATTAATTTAAAAAGAGTAGAGAAGATGTGATGAAGTTAAAATGATTTTATATGTGTAGCACTTTGTTGCAGCTGTGGTTGTTTTAAAGGGCTTTATAAATAAATTATTATTATAAAAAATGTTGAGGATCAATACTTATGTCACATGATTAATAAAAAATGTCACTGTTTATTATATTACATTATTGATATTTTGTATCTGCAACTGGAAGATTTTATTCTTAATAGGTTCTTAAAAAATGCTACAGATTTGTTTTTTGTTTTTAAAAGGCATATTTTGAATGAATGTTACAAACGTGTTCATTTCTACAAAACAGTTAATAAAATATTTATAAAATACAATGAATTTCAAATGTTACAGATTGAGTTTAACATAAAAGAAATAGTGTTTTATGTTTAAATATCAGTTAATAAGTAATCCATTATGCCCCCTTGTTTAGGACTGGAACCAATCTCAGCTGCTTTTGTGTGAAGGCAGGGACACCCAGGACAGGTCACCAGAGACACCCAGGACAGGTCTCCAGTCCATCACAGAGACAGACAAAGAGACAAACAACCATCCACACTCCCAGTCAAAGCTAAGAACAATTTACATTTGCACAGAAGAGCCAAAAAATTATTCAAACTGAGGACTCAAGTTCTTGATTGAGAGTTCTAATCACTACTGGTAATTATCAATAATAATTGATCATATTTACCAAGCTAAATCGTTGTGTGGAGTCTTTAATAATACAGACCAGATCAGATGTGATCAGGCAGTCATATATTCACATGTATATAAATGTATTATTATTATTACTTAAAGTTGAACCATGCAAATTTGTTTGGAACACACAAGTGGACCTTTGTGCCTCTTGGTCCCACTGAAGTAGCTCTCAGTCTCAAAAAGTTTGGTGACCCCTGCATTAAAGTATTTCTTCGGGGCGGCCGTGGCGTAGTGGTAAGGGCAGTCGTCTCCTGATCGGAAAGTTGGCGGTTCGACTCCCGGGACCCGCACCATGTGTCGTTGTGTCCTTGGGCAAGACACTTAACCCTGAGTTGCTCCCGGTAGGACTGGAAAGCACATTGCATGGTAGTCTGCCGCCACCGGTTTATGAATGTGTGTAGCATTCAATATATGTGTAGCACTTTGAGATTTTCAGTAATGAAAAGTGCGTTATAAATTGAATTAATTATTATTATTATAATTATTCTCCTTGAAAACTGTTTTCTTTTTAAGCTTTAAGATTTTGGGAAGGTGTGGTACCAGATTATCAGTTACAGTGACCACAGCAATCTATGAATACAAGCCAAACTGAAATTTAAACAATATTTAGAGGGGACCTGTTTTTCAAAATTCTCATTTTGCCTCTTGTCATTTTGACAAGTGGCAAAGATTGAACACATTAAATTTTTTTATAAGAGTAATAAGTGTCACTATTGTACTGTTCTGATTAATAGTATTAAGACTACTAAATACATGCCATTTAAATCAATATTATTGCTGATTATTCTGCATAGTATATGCATGCAGTTTGGATAAACTTCCCTCTGTACATTTTGCATTACATTTCACTGTAACTTTGCCGACCCCCCCAAAATTGCTCTTAAAAAATTTCCCTGTTTATGGTCCCCCCCAATAATGAGATGAAATCTACGCCCTTGTGAGTGTGGTATCCTGTTTGTATCTGAATTGCTAGACTCAGATGGCAATTTGCTAGATTCTATGTCCTTCTTAAAGAAATATAAATTAAATTGTACACAAAAAGAATACCGGCAAGTCTGTAAGGCCATTCCACTGGCTCTAAGGCAGTTAATATACAACACTATGCTATTTTCAGTAGTCAAACCAACACTACCTAATATAAAAATAGAAAATTATAATATATTAGAAAGAAAGTTTGATAATACGATTATTAATGTTATTATTATTAATATTAATGATGACAAACTGACATGGAAACAACACATAAATTCTGTAAGAATAAAAATAGCTAAATCGATTGCAGTACTGTACAAAGTCAGAGACCTATTGAATGATAAAGCTCTGTATTTGTTGTATAACACAATCATTGTTCCACACTTAATCTATTGTATTGATGTTTGGGGGAATGCGTGTAAAACAATCACAAAGCCTATTTTTGTATTACAGAAAAGAGCTGTAAGAATTATCACTAGAAAACATTACCGTCATCCATCAAGTACATTATTTTATCAACTGAAGTTATTGAAGTTCCATGATTTGGTAGACTATAATATTTTATCAGTTATGTATAGGGCTCAAAATAATGCATTACCTTTAAATATCCAAATGCATTTTGTTAAAAGACAAAGTTGTTATAATCTTAAGGGGACAGAGATGTTTGTAAAACCACAATTCAGAACTAGTTTGAAGGGACGTTCTACCTCAATCCAGGGAATTAGATTATGGAATGGCTTGGAGAATGTAGTTAAAAATGCCAAGTCAATGTTTACATTTAAGAAAATGATCAAAACGAATGTGTTAAAAAAATATATGAAATAGCGTAATGTGTATTGTATTAGTTAGAAAATTAGAAAGAGTTAGTCATTTTGTACTGTTGGTTGAAGATTATTATTGTTTAATCTGATTGTTGGAAAAAAGGGGCAGATATAATAAGATTTATTCTTCTTTCTGCTACCTTTCATTTTTTTTATATTTTGTACATTATCATTTATGGGATTGTCTTGTATTGTTTCTTTTGTAAAAAAAAAATGAACAAATTTAATAAACATAAACAATGTTAAATTTAAATCTATTTTTCATGATTATAATTCAGGAAGGCATTTAAAAGCTTTTAATGGGGATCAGCCTTACTTAGAAAAGGCTTTCTCCAAATTTGTGAAGTGGCCTGTCTCTCCAAAAATCAAAGAAACACATTTCAAAATAATTAATAACATTACCCTGTGGCATAATTTCTAAGGATAAGATTCAAATTCGAGGTAGACATGTGTTCTTTCTGTAACTCAACATGTGAAACAACACAGCATCTGTTTTTTACATGTCCTGTATCAGCAAATTTCTGGTCGCAGATACACAGCTGGTTGTCACTAAAAATCAGTAATGTCCCACTGTTTGAATTATTACATATCTTGTTTTATAAGGACAACCTTCAATCAGCTCTATCTGACATGATCAACATTGTTTTTCTTCTGGGGAAATATCATATACAGTACATTGTAGTAAGTGGAGGAATTTATTACCATCATTCACAAGGTTTATCAATGACTTTAAGCAATACTTTATTTCTCTCAAGAGGCAGAGATCTAACATTTCTGTAAGGATATAGGAAGACATTTCCAGGTTTTTACTTTTTTGATTTGTTCTTAATGCAGCCTACGCTCTCATGTTATCACTCTGTCTTTATTGTGTAAATTACAAGGATTGTGAATATATGTAACCCCCCTTCTTCTTTTACCATGTTGCTGTTGTTTTATTTTTGTGTTTGTTTGTTTTCTTAGATACGGTAGTTGTTTTTGTTTTTCTTCTTTCTTGTTGTTGATATATATCTTCTACAAGAGTTTTGTATTATGTAATTTGTTAATAAAGTTTGGAAAAAAATGTGTTCAACATAATGGTACCTCTTCCAGTTATTTAACAGTTAAAAATGGTGTACCACAAGGCTCAGTCTTAGGACCAACCCTCTTTACAATCTACATATGTAATGGAGGTCAGAGCATCTCTGATGAATCCTTACATTTATGCTGATGACACAGTTGTTTACTGTCAAGCTAAAACAGTTGCTAAGGCTTTCCAGTTTTTGCAATCCGCTTTTGACATCACCCAGTCGGATCTGTTCCGGCTCAAACTTGTCCTAAATGCTGATAAAACCACAGGGATGCTTTTTTCAAATAGGAAGTCGGTTCCAGCAGTTGTTCCTCTGATTTTATCCTCAAATGGTGACCCTATTGACTTTGTTGATTCCTATAAATATTTGGGGATCCTGGTCGCTTCGCATCTCTCTTTTAAACTCCACGTGGGAAACCTGGTAGAGAAACTGAAAGTTAAACTGGTTTCTTTTTCAGAAACAGATCATGTCTAACACTGAATGCTAGGAAACACCTTGTAACTGTGACGTTCCTTCCCTCCATGGATTACGGTGATATTATCTACATGAATGCTCCTACAAGCACCCTGCAGATGTTGGATGCTGTCTATCATGGTGCACTAAGATTCATAACTGGCTGTGATTATCATACCCACCACTGCACCCTGTATTCACTGGTTAACTGGACATCATTAACTTCACGCAGACTCTTCCACTGGTACATTTTCATCTTTAAATCACTTCTTGGTCTGCTGCCTTCATACATCTCCTCCTACATGTCTTTGCGTGAGTGCAGCTACAGCGTGCGATCTCAGGACATGATTACCTGCAGTGTTCCGTCAGTGAGGACTGAACTTGGCAAAAGGGCCTCCTCCTACTCTGCTCCTGTTTCCTGAAATATCTTACAAAAAGATCTGAAGCTCTCGTCCTTGACCTCTCTAAATGGTTTTAAGAATCTGTTGGAATCCTGGCAAAAAAAACAATGCAGATATGTTCCTGTTTTCAATGTTTTGTTACTTTGATACTTTGTTTTAATTTGTAAAAAATAATAATCTGTATTTCTCTCTTATGTTTGTCTATTGTTGATTGTTTAAGGAAACTCTGCTGTTGCTACCCTGATGCATGCTCAATAATCCAGGTAGAAAAATCTATAAAAGCTAAGTCTGGTCCTCTGGACCATAGACATTATATATAGGTAGACCAAGCATAGCCTGCTCAGGCGCAGGATTTAGGGCGGCCATCTTGGAAGTGTCACCCTCGAACCTTGCTTCACAAAAACAACAGAAGCTCTAGCCTGGGCAGCCGGCTTTGGACCGTGTCCGATCAGAGGTTGTTGCGCGTGGACACATGAGCTGTAGCTGAACGGCGGTTTTGCGGAGGGATGGATGGATGAAGAAAAACGACGCTGTGGACCGCGTGAAGCAGCAGACAGCTTGGTGTGACCGGAGGAACCACGACCTAACATGCTAAAACTTGCCCCGCCGGAGACGCGGACCTCCGGCCTGGACAGCCGGCTTCGGATAGTATCAGATCAGAGGTTGCTGCGCGCGGACACATGAGCTGTAGCTGAACTGCGGTTTTGCGGAGGGACAGCTGGACGAAGGAAAACAATGCTGTGGACCGCGTGAAGCAGCAGACAGCTTGGTGTGACCGGAGGAACCACAACCTAACATGCTACCGCTAGCCCCACCGGAGACACGGACCCGACGGGCCGCAGAGACACCTGCTGCAGCCGGGAGCTCGCCTCGATGTCCGCCTTTTAGCCTCAGATGTTTCATGGACACCAAACTAACATGCTAAAATGCGGAAAAAGCTGTGCAGCCTTTTTGGAGGGCTAAGATGCTGACGCATGCAGCTATGGAGCGGCTATGATGCTAACGCGCCCAGCTATGGCGGGGCTAAGACAGTGGAGAAACGGCTCACAGTAAGTTATTTACTCTTTTCCCCTTCATGATGTCTCCAAATGTATGGAGTTAACATGCTAACAGTCCATCCTGTAAACAGTTTGGACCGTGTGAAGCAGCACAAAGCTGCAGAGGTCGGACATGAAACGAGCTAACATGCTAAAAGACGGAGACAGGCTTGACCAGCTCAAAGTAAGAAATTTTATTTTTATTTTTTATTTGTCTAATGTGTTTAATGTGTTTTTTGATAATTATGTAGGGCACTGTGTTAGGATAGGCGAGGTGCTTGGTAACTTACAGTACCGTACATGTACGTGTATCAGTGGCGGCTGGGATGTGCGTTCCGACTTACGGCGATTTCGTGTTACGAACGGTGCTTAGGAACGGAACTCGTTCGTAAGTTGGGGACCACCTGTATACTAAAAGTCCTTCTGGTCAAGAGGAGAAACGCTTATAACAATCTGGATGAAACAGCTCGAAGGGCACTGCAAAGACAAATAAAAAGGCAGATACAACTTGATAAACACAAATATAAAGAGAAAAACTAGAGGCCTCTCTGGCATCTGGAAACTGTAGACAGGCATGGCAGGGAGTAAAGACTATGACTAACATTCCACACAAGGGTAAAGGACCATCAAATCAATATTTGCCTGAAATTAGAGGAGCAGAGTTGCCAAATCAGCTTAACAATTTCTTCTGCAGGTTTGAAGAAAGCTGCAAAGACACTGCTCATCAAAGGAGCGAGCAGGATGTGCCCCCAATGCCTCCATTTAACATAAAAGTGTCAGAGGTTGAACATATGTTTAGAATCTGTAATCCTCGAAAAAGTTCGGGACCTGACAACGTCTCTGGCAAGGTTCTTAAAAATTGTGCCTCACAACTAGCACCAGTTTTTACAAATACTTTTAACTATTCTTTGAGACACCATATAGTTCCTTTATTATGGTGTAATAATATAGATAAATATGTCAGTTTGCTGACTTATCTATAATTTAGATGATAGATTTGAGCAGGTTTAGACTGACACAAACTTACCATCAGTTTCACGGGTTCTCAACTTTTTCAGATTAAATCAATAAATCTGTGGCTCAGTGAATGTAATGTAACTTGACAGGAAACGTTATTATGTTGACCTACCAAAGGCAGAGTCATTTAATAACAAAATCATCAAATTACAATCACAACATATTTACATAGATTGATCGATCACAACTTATAACTAACTTTTCAGCAGATTAAAACATAAGACAACAGAACACAAGTTAATGGGTCTTATATTAACTTATTTCTGTGGCACAAACTTACAGTTTTACATTTAGAAATAAACATAAGGAGGAGTTTAAGGAGGAAGATTAAAGATTGAAAGGAAATGGTTGAATCTTATCTTGAGATGTTTAACCAGAGATAGCATCCTCTGGTCGGTTTCAGCTGGACGTCCGTACCGTGATGAAACGACTTTTACCTTCGTGAAGATGATCCTGTCTCGACTCCGGTAAATTAGTCAAGCCATACGCGCATGCCCTGCTGCGTTTTACAGGCGACCACTTTCATCTTGCCACGGTCTCGAGACCGTCTGCTTCGGCCTCCCAGAGTAATGCCCTCAGCTCTGGTTTGGTTTTCAAGATAACTTCCAGAAAGAGTTCACAGCTTGGAGCTGTGACACTCGAAATGGTTCACAGCTGACGTGCTGTTTGAACCTCGCTGAAGACGTGGGCCTTTGGCTCATGGCCGGACGTACATCAGCTTGGAGAAAGACGTCTATGCATCTTCCCTTCTCCCAGAGAACTCACAGTTGTTGAGTTAGTGGTTCCCCTTTGCACTAAAGTCAAAACGGAAGTAAGACTTTATATGGAGGGTGGAGTCTGCCCACCTCCTGAATGGCTTATTGGTTGGTTTAACAAAATAACGGATGGATTTTTCATCCCATAGGCAGAAGGTCTCTGAAGGACAGTAGGAAAACTTGTTTATAGAATCGGCCAGATGGCCGCTTGTGAGCACAGAGAATATTATGGCTAACTTCACAGACAACACAAAAGGAAGTTGCAAGTTAAAAGTTTACCCTGAACTGTGCCATAATATTAAAGCCTGCTTGTTCTGCAGAAATAAACCAGGCAGAAGGGTCAAACTCATGCAAATAACATCATTAAATGACAAAAGTATACTGTTGATCAATTCTGAATTAACACACATTAAAAGAAAGTTCTTTTTGATTTATTGGTGTCCATTAATTCAAAATAATTGTAACAAAATTAGTGTCCACTTGTCTCCTTGAGGACTCAAGAAAGTGTAACACTCAAAGTTTCAGAGAGATATGAAAAGGTGTACTTGAAGGTCAAGCATGAGGACCTGTATCACTACACGGGTGCAGACCTAAATTAGAACCTGCTGTTTCTTGTTCATCTAACTTTCTGCTTCCCAAACTGAAGACAAATCGCTCAAATCTTCACTTAGATTGATAAATTCGTCGGGTTTTTAATTGTCCGCCATTAATATGTAAGAGCCCTCTGCCCAATACTACGTCCCAGATGTTGCATTCGCGTGTAATCGGATTTCCCGTGAATAAACACGGCGCGAAGTTTAAAATCACTTTTAAATCAAAATTAAATTGAATTATCATTTTGCTTGTACAAACGAACATAGTTGAATGATACAACATATATATATTGAGCAATTTTATGCAGTGGCAGCTCGTGATCCTGGTGTTTGTGTTTCGTGCAGGTGGTCAGACCGTCGGCACCACCGACTCCTCCAACAGCAACAGAGAGAGTGTGAAGTCCGAGGACGGAGAGGAAGATGAGGTGCCTTACCGTGGGCCGTTCTGTGGACGTGCTCTGGTCCACACCGACTTCACTCCAAGTCCGTACGACACGGACTCCCTCAAGCTGAAGGTGAGCTGCGGTGGACCTCACAAGAACAGCAAATGTTCTCAAAGACGCTCGAGCTTCACCGGCCTCTTTCTGCAGAGCGGCGATGTCATCGACGTCATCAGTAAGCCCCCGATGGGGACGTGGATGGGCTTGCTCAACGGTAAAGTCGGCACCTTCAAGTTCATCTACGTGGACGTGCTGAACGAAGAAGCGAAGCCGAAAAAGACCCGGAGGAGGAGAAAGGCCCGGCAACCCAAACCCACATCTGTGGAGGAACTACTTGATCGCATCAATCTCAAAGTACTGACCTGAAGTCGTGATAGAAACCTGTCAAACTGGTTTAAGACACTAAATGTTAAAAATAGAAAAACAGTGGCTAAAAGCTAAATCTAACAAAATGCTCACTCGATAATAAAAGTAACAAAACGCTGGCTGAAAGCTAAAAGTAGCAAAAGGTTAGCTAGAAGCTAATATCTACCAACATTGCAAAAAGGCCAAAGTAGCAAAGTTGTAGCGAAAAACTGTGAAGGGTTACCTAAATGCTAAAAGTACTAAAACTCTAGATGAAGTTATGAAAAGGCTAGCTAGAAGCTAAAAGAAGCAAAAGGCTAACTGAAGGCTCAGATTTAAAAAAGTCAAAGTTTTTGAAGTTTTAAAGTCACAAAAAAAGCTAAAGTCACAGCACCTGTTTGCTGAATGTTTCAAGACACAAACAGCTTAAATGGAGCAAACAATGCAGACGTAGTTACTAATAAAGTACACAAAAATAAAAACACAAAAGTGTGAAAAACATCTATCACCTGCCACAAAAGACCAATACAGTACTGTAATGTTTTTTTATCAGTTTGTTTACTTGTTTTTGTGTTTTGCTTGAGCAAAATATCTATTGAAGCCCTGGATGGAGTTTAATGAAATAATAATTGGATATTCTACCATTGACCCACATTTAGAGTCAGCCCAATTCAAGATGGCCGCCACAGCCAACTGACCTTCATAACACAAATATAGAGAGCTCAATCAGTTTTACACATATTGTTCTAAGATTTGCTGAGACTTGGCATAAAGACATATTTTAAGTGTTACCAGGATGTTCATATTTGTTTGCCATTAACTGGTTGGATTCAGCTCTGTTAGCAAAATATCTCATGAACCACAGAACAAAAATCATGGGCTGAAAATGGAACATGAAATGTACAAATAGATGAAATGTACAAATACATGAAATGTACAAATACATGAAATGTACAAATACATGAAATGTACAAATACATGAAATGTACTTATACGGCTCCATTTTAGAACCAACACATTTGAACACGGCCTTTCTTCCTGTTTTGACGTGAGCTTCTTCTTCCTGCCTCACAGGAGCTCCTCCCCACCTTCCTGTTCAACGGCTACGAGGACCTGGACACCTTCAAGCTGCTGGAGGAGGAGGACCTGGACGAGCTGAACATCATGGACCTTCAGCACAGAGCCGTGCTGCTCACCGCCGTGGAGCTGCTGCAGGAGTGTGACGGTGGGTCAGCCAAACACACAAACATTAGCCAAACACACAAATATCAGCCAAACACAAATATCAGCCGAACACACAAATATCAGCCAAACACAAATATCAGCCAAACACACAATTATCAGTCGAACACACAAATATCAGCCAAACACACAAATATCAGCCGAACACACAAACATTAGCCGAACACACAAATATCAGCCAAACACACAAATATCAGCCAAACACAAAAATATCAGCCAAACACAAAAATATCAGCCAAACACACAAATATCAGCCGAACACACAACTATCAGCCAAACACAAAAATATCAGCCAAACACACAAATATCAGCCAAACACACAAATATCAGCCAAACACAAAAATATCTGCCAAACACACAAATATCAGTTGAACAAACATTAGCCGAACACACAAATATCAGCCAAACACAAAAATATCAGCCAAACACACAAATATCAGCCAAACACAAAAATATCAGCCAAACACACAAATATCAGCCAAACACACAAATATCAGCCAAACACAAAAATATCTGCCAAACACACAAATATCAGTTGAACAAACATTAGCCGAACACACAAATATCAGCCAAACACACAAATATCAGCCAAACACACAATTATCAGTCGAACACACAAATATCAGCCAAACACACAAATATCAGCCAAACACACAATTATCAGTTGAACACACATACATCCACTGAACCCATCAGCAGCTCAAGGTTCCAGGCTGTACAGACTTGATGATGGCTGCCACAGCCACCTGACCTTACAAGAAACTAAACCGTGGCTCTAACTCAGTTAGTTTTACAGATATTGACCTAATAATAATAATAATAATGAATTCAATTTATAACGCACTTTTCATCCATCCATCCATCCATCCATCCATCCATCCATCTTCTTCCGCTTATCCGGGGTCGGGTCGCGGGGGTAGCAGCCTAAGTAGGGAGGCCCAGACTTCCCTCTCCCCAGCCACTTGGAGCAGCTCCTCTGGGGGAATCCCAAGGCGTTCCCAGGCCAGCCGAGAAACATAGTCCCTCCAGCGTGTCCTGGGTCTTCCTCTGGGTCTCCTCCCGGTGGGACATGCCCGGAACACCTCACCAGGGAGGCGTCCAGGAGGCATCCTAACCAGATGCCCGAGCCACCTCAACTGGCTCCTCTCGATGTGGAGAAGCAGCGGCTCTACTCCGAGTCCCTCCCGGATGACTGAGCTTCTCACCCTATCTCTAAGGGAGAGTCCAGACACCCTGCGGAGAAAACTCATTTCAGCCGCTTGTATCCGAGATCTTGTTCTTTCGGTCACAACCCAAAGCTCATGACCATAGATGAGGGTGGGAACGTAGATCGATCGGTAAATTGAGAGCTTTGCCTTTTGACTCAGCTCTCTCTTCACCACGACAGACCGGTACAGCGCCCGCTTCACTGCGGACGCTGCACCTATCCGCCTATCGATCTCACGCTCCAGTTTTCCCTCATTCGTGAACAAGATCCCGAGATACTTAAACTCCTCCACTTGGGGCAGGACCTCCTCCCCGACCTGGAGAGGGTCAGGGAGGAGAAAACGCACTTTTCATTAATGAAAATCTCAAAGTGCTACAGAATTAAATGTCAATAAAACAAGTAAAATCAATAACAGTATCAACTAAGATCAAAAGTAGAATCATGAGGAGGTAGAGTATGCTCGGTTGAAAAGAGAGGTCTTCAAGCTGCTCTCAAAGTCAACCACAGACTGTGGGGCTCTCAGACAGTCAGGAAGAGAGTTCCACAGGCGGGGGGCAGCCACACCGAAAGCCCGGACCTAGATCTTGATGTGCTAGTAGCTGAGCATCACCTGCACACACATCCAGAGCTCTAACAGAAATAATCACTGGACCTTCATCTATAACTTTTAGAAGTAAAAGCCTTCAGCTCACCTTTGACTTCCTGTCGGTTGCAGGAAGCAGCGACCCCGAGCGAGGCGGCCCGGCTGGAGGCTCTCAGGAGAAGCTCCTGCTGGACAGGCGGGGGGTCCTGGGGGATTCCCCGCGGGACTCGGGGTGCTACGAGAGCAGTGAGAACCTGGAGAGCGGTAATGACAGCCTGACACGCCTGTGAGCCCTGTCCTCTTCTTCATCCCTCCTCTGCCTCGCCTGCACAAAGACTCTTCCTCTTGTTCCAGACCGTCTTCATCTTCATCCTCTGCTGGAACAACTTCATGACGTTTGCATCTGCTGCTGTTTTGTTTTCAGCCAAACACGAGCGTTTCTGTTTCTGCACCGCAGGCTCACTTTGACCTTCAGGAGTCGACAAAATGTGCTTCTGTGTGCAAAAATTAATCAAACAAATAATAATAATTCAAACTGTAAATATAAATAGACTGTACAAACCTCATAAACCCAGATCTGACCCCGAGGAACATCGTAAATATATCAAATGTTTAAAACAAAAACATTTGTTCCATATAAAAATAACATGAGAATTTTTAGTTTGATGACAGCAGTGCAGGTAAAGACACTGGGACATGTCCATGTTGTCCTCTGTGAGACGTCCCCGCTGGTTTAACAACAGACGGTGAACGTCCAGGACCTGAGCAGAGCACGTGTTGGACCAATACTTCTACAGGTTGGACCTGTTTCAGACAAAAACACAGAAGAGCTACAGACACTGTCAGAAAAAGCATATCAAATGAAAAGTAAATAAAAGTAGTGATATAAAACAAAACATCGTGCCCAGAGCCATATATATAGAGAGTTCCGACACCCTTTGATCTCGCCGACAGGCGGTCAATCGTTCCAAACAACGGCTATGGAAACCTTGTGGAGCTGCGCCCTCTGGCGGCGACGGAGCGCTACTGCAGGCAGCTTCAGACTGTAACCAGAGCCATGGAACAAATCGCCCCCTCCATGACCCACGTGACTTCCGCATTCCATTCTTACAATGGAACTCTATGGGAGTGTCGCAACTCTCACTTTATATGGCTCTGATCGTGCCATGCTGCTGGAATGGATGCAGGAAGTGATCTTACTGAAATATGAAAGACCTTCACTAAAAACAGACGTCTAGACTGGAGCATGTCTAAAACCCTGAAAATACTTTTTTCCCTTAATGAAGCCTGTCCAGATGAGGAAGCTGCCAGAGGCACTAATGCACCCCCATACCATCAGAGAGGCAGGCTTTTGAACTGTGTATTAATAACATGCCTCTCATCTCTTAAGAGGCAGCTGTGGCTGAGTGGTTAAAGCGGTCACTCTCCAATTGGACAGTTGAGGGTTCAATTCCACCAGCAGTTGCATGCTGAAGTGTCCCTGGGCAAGACACTGAACCCCTCACTGTCTCCGATGTGTGTCCCATCAGTGTATGAATGTGATAAAGCTCTGATTATTCTTTGTAGAGATGCAGTAGAGTGCTGTGTGTGTGTGTGTGTTGGATTAAATGAGGGTGCGGAGTGTGTTGTAAAGAGTTTTGAGTGTCTCCGTTAGACAGAGGAGCTGTATAGGTTCAGTCCGCTTACTGTTTGGTACGGAGGAACGTAGTTTCTGTGGTTTCCAAAAAAAAAACTTTAAATTTAGATTTGACTGAACAGAAAACATTTACACTGTCATGTTTCAACATTGCCTCAGCAGTTCTGGATGGTGTTCACATCTGGCTTCTTCTTTGCCTGATAGAGCTTTAATCAGCATTTATGGAAGACCAGACACTGATCTGTGTGATCCTGAGGCCGGAACAGAACCAGATAAACATCCGAGCGCTAAGACCTGCAGTGTGAACGCAGCCTTAGCAAACACAAAACTGACTCTGGTAATATTTTGCTGATTTTAAGTTTAAATGTTATGGGGCTGTAGCTGAGAGTCATCCCTAACTCGTCTCGTACTTTGAGCTCAGAGGTTTCTCCACATTCTTCAAGTCTTCACACAGTTTTTTCAGATGGCTGAGCCTCTGCCCATCTTTACTCCTAAAAGTCTGTTTTCATGTCCAGTCCTCCGACTGACCTGTTGTCAGTGAATCTAACTGCCGTATTTTTCGGAGTATAGGTCGCACCCGAGTATAGGTCGCACCATCCAATTATTGCCAGTAAATTGGGAAAATCCATAAATAGGTCGCACCTACGTCAAATGCTGCAAATGTCTGCCACAGGAGCGCACAGCAAGGCTTTTAAGAAGATTAACACTTAAAAACAATTATTTGTTTGATAAAAATTATAGCAAATATATGTCTGAGCTGAACTTTTCCTTAATAAATGAACGTAATTGTGAAATGAGCTGGATTTAAAATTTTGTTTCGCCGAAAGTGATAAAAAGCCATATATAGGTCGCAGGCCATGAAAAAAATGCTAAATAGGTGCGACCTATACTCCGAAAAATACGGTAGTTATTAAATGCTTCACCACATGTTTTTGTATTCGTACATCCTTTGAAGACGTTTGTTGTCCCCAACACGTTTTTAAGTTGTGTTGCTGCCATCAAATTTAAAAATACTCATTTATTCCTAAAAATAGTTTTAAAAAAAAGATTTGTTTAAACATTTGATACTTTGTCCAATTGTAAATAAAACATGGGTTTATGAGATTTGTAAATTATTAGATTCTTATTTTAATGTTTTTTTTTTTTTTACTGTATATTTGACACACATCCAACTTTTTCAGAATTAGGGTTGTTTTTAACAGCGTAAATAAAAATGGAGACAAACAATAACTTTTTTTAACGGGACTACAAGTTGAAGTGAGTCCAAACACATCTGCAGTTTGACTCGTGGTGTTTTATTTTTATTTTATTTTTTACTTTTGCTATAAGCAGTGAAAGTTGAACCACTGTGTGTTCTAAGTTGACCCGACCTGTAGCTTGATTTTTATTTTTAAAGCTCCATGTTCATTTCAGTGCACGTTAAATGTGAGCTCTTCTTCTCTGAAGCTTCTGTGGTTCAGACGTCACGCTGTCAGCTCATCACTTTTTCTTGGTGTGTATAAGTTTTAGTTTAGTAAAATATATTGTTGCACAATATTTTTCACGTGCCTGAAAGCTGCATAAAGCATAAGATTGAAAATATTTACATAAAGTATACGTGTTTTAAAAACTGATGGCGTTTCATGGAGATAAATGCACTAAAGGGAACGTTTCAGCCTCGTCCGGCTGCAGACTGGGAGTTTGTTCTGACAGCTCGACGAATAAACGGCTCCGTGCTTCATTACTTTCCTTTTGTCAATTATTCATCACAGCTTATGTTTTTTTTGCCTGCTCATCTCTTGGCCATCTTTTTTCAACACTTTAACGTGCTTATTAAAATGTTTTTACAAAGGGTTCTGTGCACAAATAAAATCTTACCTTTTGTTGGTGGCTCTTTAAACAACCTCAGCTGAGAACATAGAGTATAAGTCTGACCGGACTGATGAGCTAAAAGCTAATCCGAGCTAACAGCTGGTCTAAGCTACGTCTGAGCTAATAGCTAGGCTGAGCTAAGTCTGAGCTAACAGCTAGTCTGAGCTAACAGCTAGTCTCTGAGCTAACAGCTAGTCTGAGCTAACAGCTAGTCTGAGCTAATAGCTAGTCTGAGCTAATAGCTAGTCCGAGCTAACATCTAGTCTAAGTCTGAGCTAATAGCTAGTCTGAGCTAATAGCTAGTCTGAGCTAACAGCTAGTCTGAGCTAACAGCTAGTCTGAGCTAACAGCTAGTCTGAGCTAATAGCTAGTCTGAGCTAATAGCTAGTCTAAGTCTGAGCTAATAGCTAGTCTGAGCTAATAGCTAGTCTGAGCTAACAGCTAGTCTGAGCTAACAGCTAGTCTGAGCTAACAGCTAGTCTGAGCTAATAGCTAGTCTGAGCTAACAGCTAGTCTGAGCTAACAGCTAGTCTGAGCTAACAGCTAGTCTGAGCTAACAGCTAGTCTGAGCTAATAGCTAGTCCGAGCTAACATCTAGTCTAAGTCTGAGCTAATAGCTAGGCTGAGCTAAGTCTGACCTAACAGCTAGTCTGAGCTAATAGTCTGAGCTAATAGCTATAGTCGGAGCTAACAGCTAGTCTGTGGAAAAATGCGTCCTAAATCTGATTTCTTTTTGCCCCAATGCAATATCTGAGTTTTTCATGACTGTTTGAAAGGTCTCATTTCATCTTGAGGTAGGGGTTAGATATATATAGACGGTCTCGCTACTAATGTGCTGGGTTTGGTGCGTCGCTCATTCCAGAAATCAAATGTTGTGCTGGAGTCTCCATCAAGAGTCCAGATAAACAATGAACCAGCAAGCACGTCAAAAAATAATTTGTTTCGTTCTGAGTAGAGCCTGATAACCGATATACAGTAATGGCTGAAACTTTTTGAGCTTTGTCCACCCCAAAGAATCTTAAAAAACAGCTACTTTAACACTTGAAATCTTTCTAACGTGGGTTCATACCATACCATACCATTTTATTTATAAAGCACTTTAAACAGGAACAAGTCCACACCAAAGTGCTGGACAAACAAACACGCAACAGGCAACACAGACAATGAAGTACAACACGAAAAACATAAAAACATTGCAGATCATAAATCAAACGATCCAATACAAATCAGCTGGCATTGAAAGCGATGGAGTAGTAGTGAGTTTTTAACCGGGATTTGAAAACCGAGAGGGAGGGGGCCTGTTTGATGAGCAGCGGTAACTCGTTCCAGAGTTTTGGTCCTGCTACAGAGAACGCCCTGTCACCTCTGCGCTTAAGCTAATGTTTTCTATCCTCCACTGTTCGCCATGAAGTTATCAAGTCTGTTACAAAAATATTAATTAAAGAAAGAAACACCTTCCTGTTCATTGTTTAAACAGTCAATCACATATGGTGAAGGTCTAATTAGTGTTGACTATTGCAGAGTTTATTTTCTTTGTAGAGAAGTAAAGATTTCAAACAATGCATTTCATTGAGGACAACAAAGGTAACATTACCAACACTGATATATTTTACCTCTATGTAAGATTTATTGTTCTGGATAAAGTTTACAAGGCCTATGCTAGATTAAATGTTAGCTTGCTAACTTAAGAGGCACGTAGGTTGGAGGGTTTGAAGAGAATTTAATATTGTTGATTTGTTTTATTTTACATCTCACTGGTGAAAATTCTAAGTAATCCAGGACATGGTCAATTCAAAAACGTTCAAGAACAACCGGACTTCATTTGTAACAGAAGACGTTTCACTTCTCATCCAAGAAGCTTTCTCAAATTGAGAAGATTCAAGATTCAAGTTCCTTTATTATCCCCGAGGGGCAATTAGATTTGCAGTCAATAGGTGTGCACAGTTTCATACATACATATGCACTTACACACACATACACATATAAACACAAGACAATAAAACATTAAAATAACAGTGTTAAAATTAGTGTGCATTAAGAAACCTGATTGCTACTGGGATAAATGAGTTTTTAAATCTGTTCGTTCTACATTTGGGTTGTAGAAACCTGCGTCCAGATGGAAGCAACCTGAACTCGTCATGGAGTGGGTGATCAGGGTTTGCCAGAATCTGCCTGGCCTTGTTCACTGACCTCACCTTGTGTAGGTCTGCGAGGTTCTTTAGGTCTATGCCAGCAGTTTTGCTGCACATCCTGACAATCCCCGAGAGTTTGCTCTTGTTCTTACAGGTCAAAAGTCCAAACCAACAGATGAAGGAAAAGGTTAAAATAGACTCAATAAAACATGAATAAAACATTCTCATAAAAGTTGAATCAACATTAAAACCACAAAGCTTCCGATAAAAATACATCCTCTGGTGGGCCTTTTTGCAAAGTGCATTCACGTGAAGGTCAAAGGTCAATTTATCATCGAAAACAGTTCCCAGGTATTTATATTGTTGCACTACCTCCACAGCTTCACCGTCAATGACCACGGGAGCTGTTACTGAAGAATTTTTCCTGAAATCGATTATCATCTCCTTTGTTTTAGAAACATTTAGTTTTAAAAAGGAAGACTCACACCATGCTGTGAAGTCCCCAATCACAGGCCCGGGGTCTGGGTCATCACTGCTCAGAAGGGACAGGATGACAGAGTCATCAGCAAACTTGACAATGTGACGCTGAGGGAAATGGCTGCGACAATCGTTTGTGTATAAAATAAATAAAAGAGGCGAAAGAACACAGCCCTGAGGGGAACCAGAAAGACAGAAGGACATCAGAGAGGACCCCATTAACTCTCACCCTCTGAGACCGAGCAGTTAAAAAAAAGCTTCTCGGATGAGAAGTGAAACGTCTTCTGTTACAAATAAAGTCCGGTTGTTTTTGTCTTTAACGTTTTTGAATTTTACATCTCAGGTAAAATAAACTCACTATGTTCTGTTCAGCAAAATATGCTACATAGAATTGCTCCCTGCTTTGTCTGTGCTGAAAGTGAAACCTAATGACAATGACTTGAAAGTATATTCATGCGCCCTCTGCTGGAAACATTGTACAATTACAGCTGGTTCCAGGGTTTTAGGGGTGAAAATTAGAAGTGCTTATATCAGCGCATAAAGGGACAATCATCACAGATACTGATGCGTCCCCAAAGACCTATATCAACTTAACATATTGGCTCTACCAATATATCGGTTGGGCTTAAGTTATATTGCACAACAACTTCAGAATCTCACATGCTAACATGTGTAGCATCTGTATTTACAATCTTAAACTCATGTGACGGCACGTTTTCTTCTGCGCTTCAGAACTGTAAACGGTTCTCTCTGGAGTCTGACGGAGGTCTCATTTTAATGATGATGTGAACGACCATGCAAAAAAATCACATCTGAGCGCTAAGGCCTGCAGTGTGAACGCAGTCTTAGCAAACACAAAATTGACTACAGTAATATTTTGCTGATTTTAAGCTTAAATGTTATGGGGCTGTAGCTCATCATCCAAGCACAAACTGATCGTGCAATTTCTCTTTTTAAAACTGCCATTATCTTTTGTAGTTAAGTACACCTGCTTGTTAGCAATCCAATAATTTTAATACACATCTCAGAAAGAAACATATATGCATCTACAACTGATTAACCTTTGGAGTCAGCCCCATTCAAGATGGCTGCCACCACTAATCAACAACAGCAAACACAAAAATGACTATGCCAGTCACTTTCACATAAACTGATCTCAAATTTGGTGTAGCAACAGCCGAGGGTTCACTTGCTGTGGCGACCCCAGAAGAAGGGAGCAGCCGAAAGAAACTAGTAGCCGAGAGTTGCTCAAAAGATCCTGACAGTCACAAGGTTGGACCAGCACAACTTTATCACCGTCAGTTCTCATCTTAAGATGATCTGGGTTTAAAACACGGTCGTAAAAGGCAGCAGCTCATCAGCATTGATTCAAGGAATCCTTTAATACGAACCTTTACGACTAAAGTTGTGCGTTACATTGTCAAGTTCTACTAGTTCCACTGTTTGTGTTTATGAGTAACTTTATGTAAATATAACTAGGCCTGGTATGATTAATTCTGCTGGGCGATTAATTGTCTCAGAAATTATTGCGATAAACGATAATATTGTGTGAAATTTGACAATAATTAGTCATTATTGTCAAATTTAAGAAGAAATGTTGGTTAATTTTTGTGTGTAGTATCTTTTTTGACCACTGGATGACAGTACAGCATAAGACTGTTTAAACCAAAGGATGGATAGTTGAGCAGTGTGTCTTTTTTAAGAAAAATGGGAGAGAGGCCCCTTAACCTGACATGGGCTGTCTCTCAAAATGGTGAATGCTTGGTGTGGTTTGAGCTTTTTAGCATAGCATTTTTCACACAAAGCTAGTAAACAAGTTCTCAGCCTCTTTTTTTCAGAAAAACAACTTTTTACACAAAGGCACGGGTTTCAACCATGAATCTTGGAGCTTCGACAAGACGGAGGTTTTTTTCCCCTGAGGTCGGCCTGTTAGCTTAACTTGTAGCTTAGCTGCTTTTAATGATACAAAAATGTGATTTTGGATGTTAAAACAGATTTTAAAGAGAAAGGGAAGTGTCAGTGAAGAGCACTGGAGTTGAGCCTTTAGTCATCCAGTGTCTTCACTAGAAAGAGAGACAGGAAGAAACGATAAAGCTGATAAATGAAAATGAGGTTGATCATTTTAATTTATCATGAGATTGATCGCAACAGGCCCAACTACTGTATAACTCTTCTATAACTCTGAGCAAAAACGTTGATTAATTAGCTGTTAGCTCATCAATCTGCTCAGAACTCTATTTCTTCAAACTGAGGTTGTTCAGCTTTCTTCAACAGGTAAGATATTGATTGTTCATAATCTTCACCCTGAACCCCTCATAAAAAGTGAACTATCGCTTTAAGTAAAAATGTGTGACCCAGCTGCCACATGCATGATCCACACACACTTCACTTGTTTATTTCAGGAAGGGACAAAAAGGCAGCTGAACCCATGAGCAGGTGTTCTGGGTTTGAGTCCAGCCACGTCCTCCCCCTGCTCCTCACCCCCACCCCCTCCCCTCAGAGCAAATCCAAACGCCTGCCCTGCGGTCTCCCATCACTCACACACACAACAAACTGCTTTAGCTCGGCAGGAGCTCGAGCTGCAGGTGGAGGCGCTGCTCGGAGCCTCAGCTGCGTGGACCTGAGGAGGCCCGGCCCGAGGTCAGGCCCGAGGTCAGGTCCAAGGTCAGGCCCGAGGTCAGGCCCAAGGTCAGGCCCGAGGTCAGGCCCAAGGTCGCTGCAGCGACGCTGCTTCTCCCTGACGATGCTGCAGGGAGAGCAGCTCACAAACCTGAAGCTGACCTCCACAAAATCTGACGAGGACATCCACAACAACCCTGCACCCGCCCAGACACCAGCGGTGCTGCCCAGAGTCGAGTGTGGAGCTTCAGCCACGGACGGAGGTGAAGATAGATCCTCAGGTGAAGATAGATCCTCAGGTGAAGATAGATCCTCAGGTGAAGATAGATCCTCAGGTGAAGATAGATCCTCAGGTGAAGATAGATCCTCAGGTGAAGATAGATCCTCAGGTGAAGATAGATCCTCAGATCGAGCAGAAGGACTGCAGAGCTTCAAGATGGAGCCTGCAGCAGAAAGTTTGAGCCGGTGTGCACCAAACCCCCCGGTCCAGACTCAAACCTCCTGCAGGAGCACCGGTCCACTCCTTGCAGGAGACGACAGGAGTCCTTCACGTTCAACCGGTCCACTCCTTGCAGGAGACGACAGGAGTCCTTCACGTTCAGCCGCTGCAGAAGCTCATCGGCTGAAGAAGAAACGAAACACCAAGGCCTCCGCAGATTCACCGCAGCTCGTGTCTAACGTGGAGAAAATGGCTCCAGCTGTAAAACGTTGACTTAACACAACAATTTTATTTCAGATTTACAGTGAAATGCTTCTGACTGCTCAGGACAAGAATTCTGCTCTTTTTCTTATATTTGAGTGTTTTTAAATGGACTTTCCTGACAGCTCTGCCATGTTTGTGTTCAGCCTACATGATGAATGCATGGACCAGTTTTTCTGCATCATCTTTAGATGTTTCTAATTTTAGCGATATTACGCAGGTGGAAAAAGATGGTTCTACGTTTTTAATGTGGGTGAAAAGACATGTCCTGATCAAAAATAACACCAAGATTTTTAATTTTAGAACTAGAGGCCAAATTACTGTAATGCCATCCAGAGAAAATGAAAGGCTGCCAAATTCATTCATAAGACGTTCCGGTCCAAAAACCAAAACCGCAGTCTTGTCTGAGTTTAAAAGCAGAAAATTTAGGGTCATCCAGCTTTTTATGTCTTTAAGACATGCAAGTAGTCTGAGCTGATTCATTGGTTTTAATGTACAAATATAACTGTGTATCATCAGCATAACAATGAAAATGTGTCCCATGCTGTTTAATAACTTTACTTAATGGAAGCATATACAGTATAATGCCCCTTTTCCACTAGCGCCTCTATGGCACGGTTGACTTGGCTCTGCACAGTTCCAAGGCTTTTCCACTAGCAATGTTTTGTAGAAGGTAAAGAGTATTGGTCCAAGCACTAAACCCTGTGGAACTCCATGAGCAACTGGTATATGAAGAAGATTACCAGTAGTTATTTATATTTACAAACTGGAATCTATCAAATAAGTATGATTTAAATCATTTGAGAGTGTAACCAAACAGACTCAAATAAAAAGAGTTTTATTTGTTGTAACTGGTCCGTTGTTTACATATTTACATGTTGTGTTCCACCCAACATCTCATAAATATGACCTGTTTCACACAGATGAATTCAGGATTACTAACAGTTCTTTACAACCTCAAATTATTTTACCTTCACTAAAACATCAATAAACAGAATGCAAGTTTCCAAATGTTACATAGCACCTATTTTATTCACAGTGGAACAGCATATTAAGTGCTTAAACTAAGACATTGTACAATTTCTGGGAAAAATAAGGGCATTTAAAACTTTATGGCATTAACGCATCTAAAAAAATTAGGATGGATGCAACAAAAGTGGAAGTGGTTCTATTACAAAACAAGTGAAGGAGCTGTTTGCAGCTAAGTAACTGCAACAGGACGAGACTGGGTATGAAAAGGGCATTTTAGCGAGGCTGATTCTCTCAGAAGTAAAAATGGGCAGAGGTTTGCCAGGATGTTTCAAAATATTTAAACAAATTCAGATTTTATTCCTCAATTTAAAATTAAATGAGTTTGAATCTCCCATCATCTACATTTTATATTGTCAAGAGATTGTAAGAATCTGTAGAAATCTCTGAGGTCAAACACAAGGCTGAAGGTCAAAACTGGATGGTCATGATCTTTGGGCCCTCAAGGGCCACTACATCAAAACCAGCAGGGCTGGTTCTGTTCTGGGCTCAGGAACAGTTCCACACTTTCAACACAGTTCACCATGCTATCCACATAAAGCTCTATCAGGCAAAGAAGGAGCCAAATGTGAACACCATCCAGAACCGCTGCCATCTTCTCAGGGCAGAGCTCGTTTCAAATGGACTGAGGTGAAGTCCAGAACTAAAATTATTATTATTATTATTATTATTATTATAGAACTTAGGGCAGATGGATCCAAATCTAAAATTGTTTTTGGAAACCATGGACACCACATCCCTCATACTCAAGAGGAGCGGGACCATCCAGGCTGTTTTCAATGCTCACCCCTAAAGCCTGCCTCTCTGGTATGGGTATGCACTGGTGCCTATGGCATGGGCAACTTGCACATCTGGAAAAGCTCCATCCATGCATTTATACATGTTTTTAGAAAAACATCTGCTCACATCCAGACATCTTTTTCTTGGTGAAGGCCTTGACACACAAACTGCATCCTACATCATTACAGCAGCACGGCCTACAGAAAGAGTCCAGGTGCTGAACTGACCGGCCTGCAGTCCAGAACCCTCAACAACTAAAAACTTTTGGTGCATCATATCACGAAAGATGCAGCAAAGATCCAGGCCTGTTGAACAGCTAGAATCCACCAGCCCAGAATGGGACAACATCTCCAAAACCTCCAACACCTGGTGGTCTCATGTCCTGGATCTTTACAAATGTTAAAAGAGGGGAAACATGGACCTGGACCATCTTTTTGAAAATGTGTTGGATCAGATTCAAAATGGCCTCCCCATCAAAGGTATAGTTTTTACTTTGACACATTCCTTTTCTGTCTCGTCGTGAATAAAACATTTTTATAACATTTACAAATTGTTGTATTTTGTATTTATTTCTACCCAAATTTAAGTCCCAACTTTTAGAGAAATGGGGTTGTATATTCTTAAAGCTGCTATATGTAACTTTTCTAACAATATATTTTTAACATATTTCTTCACTCTGTCACTAGATTGATGTTAGAGAGGTAATCTCTGAAAAAAACAAAACAAAAATATTGTCCCCTTGCTTCTCCAGGTGGTAAATAAGCATTTCTAAAAAGAAAAAGTGACCCGCCATTTTCCAGCCAATAAAAACAAAGTTTGTAACCAGCCAATAAAAACAGAGCTTGAATTTGAATTTCAACAGACCACAAGGGGGCAGAGCCATATATGGCTCTGAGGGGGAGGGATCAGAATGCTTTGCTTGTTGAAATTTTTTCTAAGTGCTGATGTTCTACAGAAACTGCAGACTTCACCTTTAAAGAATGAAACAATAAAAATGTGTCCATTACAAACAAGTGGATGAAAAGTCTGTTTATTTTTTATTAAAACATGTTTTTTTTACAGGGTATGACGATAAATCCTAATCAGCAGTCAAGCTACGGATGACTAACAATTTGAGTCGATCTGATTCAAGATGGCTGCCACAGCCAGCTCACTGTGTCTACACAAGTTGCTTTAATTGAATTTTACAGATACTGAACCAAGTTTGGTGTGCAGGTGTGGCCACACCTGTTCACATCACACGTTCATAAACCAGTGGAGCGGTCAGCGGTCTACAAATACAAACCTTGTGTGCTTGTATGACTAGTAGACCAATTTATCTCCATGCATTCATCTGCAGTGTGTGCTGTAGCTCAGTGGTCCTGAGGTTGCAGGTTCAAGCCCAGGTTGAGACAGGAGGTGCACCAACAACTCAAATATTTTAATGCGAGTTTACTCGTAACGCAACCAGAAGAAAAACACAGAAACCCACTTCTGTTACTTTAAGTGCTCTGTGTGTCTTAAAGTGCAACGTTAAAGTTGAATTAGTTAAT
>JBBPBX010004183.1:0-14086 GCA_038048925.1 Garcialebias charrua | reverse complement strand
CCTCACACAGCCTCAGAACCTGGCGCTCGTCACTCAGGGGGGCGTGGCGGCTCCGACGCCTCACATCCATCCGGTCAGCGCGCTGGAGAGCCAGCAGCCTGAGCACGTGCACGTCATCACGTTGAGTAAAGAAGTCATGGAGCACCTGCAGGTCCACCACGGTCCTGCACAGCCGCTCCAGCTAGCCACTCCCATCCAGCAGCTGCAGGTGACGCACCGACCCGTGCAGCAGCTGCCTGTGGCTCCGGAGCGCTCGCAGGAGCAGCGCCGCCTGGCCATCCACATGAGCAGCCAGAGCAGCCAGAGCATCTCGGTGAGCCAGAGCAGCGAGCAGCTCTCCAGCCAGCACATCCACGGACAGACGTTTCAGATCCAGGCTGGAACCGTCTCCTACCTGTACACCGGCGGGCTGAGCTGAGCGTGGCTCCAGGTAAACCCGTCACGCTGCTACACTTAACACAAACAGGAAGTCAATCTCCTGATGCTGCTCAATAATCCAGGTAGAAATTTTTTAAAAAGCTAAGTCTGGTCCTCTGGACATTCAGAAAAAAATAAAATTGTAGAAACGTTTCGTCTTTCGTCTGAAAGACTTCTTCACTCTGAGCTGCTGTATTCAGCTCAGTCTTATAAATAGCACCTTCCACCCACATTTTGATGATGTTGGTCCAGGTAGTTGAACCGGTGACCTTCCAATCACAGGCCCACCCTCTCTGACCTCTGGGCCACCACTCCTATAGTTTGGAGGAAACTAAGCTTTCTAGTTTTTATATTGCTTAAAAGTATAGTTTCCTCAAATGATTGGGGTGGCCGAAGATTAATCTATTGTAGCCATGGCCACCATTGGTCACCCCCTGACTCCGTCACTGCTTATGGTCATTTAAAGAAATGCTCCCTCTACTCGCCAGCATCCGTTACTCCACCCCATCTCGGAAAAGTAAGTGAGAGAAAGAACGCCTCCCTCTGTTCTTCTCCATGGTGTAACTCCTATCCAAAAACACGAAGGTCCAGAAACGCACTCATCTCCAAAAATATTCAAATCGCTCAATGGAGGGGGACAAGCAAAATGGAGTCGCATTAGTCTACTTTATTTTATTTTTTTAGTTGAGTGCAATTTCAGTGCTTTTTTATTTAAATTTACAGTTCATCATGGTGGTGGGAGACAGAAGGACTTGAGCTAAAATAACATCATTGCTGGACAACGTCTCCAAAATCCCAATGCATGAAGCTGTTGCTGAACTGGAGCTCCTTCAGTGACAGATTACTGCATCCTACTGCATCCTACTGCATCCTACTGCATCCTACATGCACTTCCTCCCAGCAGCTGTTAGACTCCACAACCATCACTGCTCCCAACAAACTGCCATTCTCAATGTTCCAATACGTATTTAACATTAATATTGATATTGTTTATCTTGTTTCTTTACCTATTGTTAACATTTAGGAATTTTTGTGTGAATCTTTTTATCTGTTGCTGCTGTTACACTTGAATTTCCCATCCAATAAAGTTTCTATTCTATTCTCTTCTTACTTGCAGTACTTTCTGTAGGCCAGCAGAGGGCGACTGCACATTTAAAAACAGTGCTCGGGTCTGCTGTGGATAACAGTGTGTTTCTTATAAAAATATACAATCAGGCAGAGTGTTTTATGCCTGAAATCATTACAGTTAGAGATTTTTTTTTTAAAGCTGGGTTGTTGATTTTTGTATCTATTTTGTCCGTTTGAAAGTTGCAGAGCAGCTTCCAGTGTTGAAATGTAATTTTAAGGACGGTGTCATTGTAAAGGTGCCAAATTTTCAAACTAACAATACATGTACAATAGTCTGATTTTTAGCCCTGTCTCTCGGCAAGAAGATCACCGGTCCTGGATCTTTCAGTGTGGAGTTTGCATGTTCTCTCTGTGCTGCGTGGGTTTTCTCTGGGTACTCCGGTTTCCTCCCACAGACCAAAAACATGCATGTTAGACTGATTAATTGTCTCTAAATGAGAGAGAGAGTGAATGCTTGTGTCCCTGTGATGGACTGGAGACCTGTCCAAGTGTCCCTCGCCTCTTGAACAGAGACTGCTGGATATGGGCCCCAGTGACCCGAAAAGGAAGAAGCGGGTAAAGCTCATGGACAAGATAATGTAATGGATGGATAGATTTCATCACACTTTGAGACGTGAGGTGTTATTTTTATTTTTATTCCCGTCAGTCCAGCTGAACATTTTCCAGATGAAACTTTCTCAGGATCTTCTGCAGCTGAGTCTTCTCTCTGACTGAGCGTTGGCATCACGTTCAAGAACAAATTCTGCAGCTTACGGGCCAAACAGAACATGCACACATGTAGATAATTACATTTTCACCAGGATGCAGATGACGTCATTTACCAGATCATCTTCTCCATCCACTTTCACTCTGAATGAAAAGGTGCCCAACGTGCTTCACATACACTGTGGATGCTCTCCATGTTTGCTTTTAACTGAATGTCCATGTAAATCCAAGACGATCCATTGACTTCATTAGTTTCATCATCATGCTCAAGGTCATCTTTGTTGCCATGGAGACGAGAGGCTCTGCCTCTCCTCCAGTGTTCAGGACGTCCTCCATGAGCAGTGACACGACGAGGACTGCCGCAGAGCCCTGCAGTCTGCTGCCATCACACACACACACGGTTTATCTGCAGAGGATCTGCTCTTAGAATCATTATTGTTTATTCTCCTTTCTTTTTTGAACTTGTCATGTCTTTATCAGAACAAAAAGTTTTTAAAAAGCTTGAATTATAAAATTAATAATTAAAATCAGAGAAGTTAATGTCGTCCAATGTTCCCTCTAATTTTTTATATGTCTGGGCAAACACACGAGCTCCCTGAGGACCAGTGAGCAACATCAGATGTGCACGCTGTGGCCACACACCACACCAGTTCAAAACCTGGCATCAGAGCAAGTTACTGATCAAAATAATCAAATTACAGCAGCAATTTCCATTTGTTTACTTTTAATATAAGTGATTTGACCCATTTCAAATGAAAAGACAATAATTATTTTGTTCATGAGATGTTTACATGTTATATGGGAGTGTCCAACTGTGACCATGAGAACAGTTCTTCTTAGGTCTGGGGTGAGGGCCCTGCTCTGGAAGATGGTTAGCAACATGGGGTCAGTGGTGTCAGACGCATGTTTGTAATGTGGGGGGGACACACTGGTGGGGGTGTCTGGGGGTCTTACCCCAGAAGATTTTGACTAACATAGATGCCATTTCCTGCATTCTGGTGTATTTTAATGGTTGTTAAACATCTAGTTTTACCTACACAAGTAAACACTTGATTCAATATCTATTTTAGAGTTAATGGCACAACAAGAAGTAACCTGACCAACAGCTCTCCTTGTGTGAATAAAGCACGCGCTGCTTCTCTCACAGTCTAAGAAACTCTGTGTAGCCGAAGTTAAGTTTTAGGGAGGAAAATCATTAGCCAATATGAAACAATAATAATCAGCATAAAGCAATAAATGACCATTATCCATCGTGTTTATTAGTAGCTTAAAATACCTAACTCCAGTAGTAGGCTAGGTCTACTGTACCAGGGCCGGCCCAAGGCATAAGCAAACTAAGCAGTTGCTTAGGGCCCCGGGGCAACTAGGGGGCCCCCTAAGTGGCAATTATTTATTTAATAGTGATTCTATTTCTAATATTGATTATTACACACAATTTCATTATAAAGTTGTGATTTTTTTAAATCTTGCATTACAAATTATTTTGAACCTTACTGCTGCAGTTCTTTGCAACCAAAGATAAGAAACCAGAGGACACTTTTGCTGTAAAATACATTGCATACTGGTATTTTATTTTTGTTATTTTAGTATTCCTAGATCGCATGTGTCAAACTCGAGGCCCGTGGGCCAAATCCAGCCCGCCATAACCATTTCTGTGGTTCTCTACACCCTAGAGGGCCACAGAGACAGAATGTCAGGATAACAGTTGTGTGCGTCAATATTACTTTATCGGTCAAATTTAATCCGTTTTTATGTTTATATTGTCAACATTTTCAAACAAAGTATCTAATTTTTATAAGTAGTAGTCAACAAATGCAGAGAAAGTTATATTTTACAGGACATTCATGAGCTTGATGTGGCCCAAAATGAAAATGGGTTCGACTCCCCTGCACTAGATGATACATAAAAATAGGATAATGTGAACAGGGCTGTCAGAGTTGCAATGAGTTTGTTAGGTGGGTGAATGATCTGATCTGTTGATCTGACTGTTGATTGTAGTAATCCTCATTATTAGCAGAAATAGAGGGCCCCAAACCAAATTTTGCTTAGGGCCCATGGAGGCTTGGGCTGGCCCTGACTGTACCCTTACCCAGTTGTATGTAGCATTTTCTTCTTGATGAATTTTTCACGAAATTCCTCCGACTGCAGGTTGCCTAGTTCATTACAACTAAATTAAAAACATTCTTCAATAAAATTGTACCTCCAGGTTCCATAACTCCCAGTTTTCAGATGTGAGATTTTCAGGGAGGGGACACGGCCCCCTCCACGACCCACTCCTGTGGGACCGGTTCTGATGATCCGGGTACCAGCAGTGGGAAGTCTTGAACCAGTTACTGCGCACAGAGTGCCATATGAACGCGAACAGACCCACCACACCACCAGCACCTTTCACACTCAACACATTTCTCTGTGCGCATTTATCTTTCATTTTTACTGTTTTGACTTTAAAAATGTTTCAGTGATAAGATTTGAACTCACAAATCTCAGATCAGAAACCAGTTGTCTACCAGTCTGACCCACCAGTCAGGATCTAAGAAGCTCATAAATATCATCATCACTCACACCAACGTCTCCATCACCAGCTGGATCACATTAGTTATTAGTCCTGGTGAAAATAAAGCCATATCATCTGTTGATGCTGTAAGAAAAGAAAAATAATTCTTATTTTGTATTTTGGTCACATTTTAAAGTTCAAAGAACTCGTCTTGTTCTACATCTAATCTGAAATTAAACCCAGCCTCCATCGTCTGCTCCGTCTTACCTGAATTTACCAACGTTCTGTGACCAAAGGAACTCTTTTATTAAAAAACACTCCACCACACTCCGGTTTAGTTTGGAAACTGGAAGTTCAAGAGATTTAGTTCTAAATATCTAAATACAATTCCTTAATGATAATTGGACATTATTCAAAAATTGTACATAATGTGCCGCTGCTTTGGTGTGGGGGATAAGTGCGCGGCACATGTTCTGAGGCTGGGCCTCTCTGCAGGCGTCGTGGGTTCGCGTCCCAGACCCGACGAGCTTCTTTCTGCAGTGTCTCTCCCCTCTCTACCCGTTTCGCCCTCTCCCTCTACAATAAAGGCCATTAGAACCCAAAAATGTAAAAAAAAAAAAATTTATAGGTAACAATAATGTTTTAGAGGCACTGAATATTTTAAAAGTAACAATTTTAATGACATAATGCAGCCGTTGATAATATTACCTGGTAAACAAAAACAGATTTATAGAGAAAAAAAAAACAACCTGATCATTAGACAAATGGAACACTTGTTAAAAAAAATCTTCATTAATTCAACCTTTATTTAGACAGGTTAATCCCAATGAGCCTCGATGACTCATGTACAAGAGAGACCTGGTATTATAAAATATATTCAAAAGTCTTCAAAGATGTAAAAACAGCAGTTCCATTTTTCTTTCTAAACTTCTTCTTTTGGCTGTTCCCTCTTCAGGGTCTCCACAGTGAGTCCTCCACCTCACTCTGTCCTCACTCCAACTACCTCCATGTCCTCTCTAACTGCATCTCCTCTTTGTCCTTTGTCCTGCAGCTGCATTTCTAACATCCTTCTACCAATATACCCACTGTCCCTCCTCTGGACATGTCCAAACCACTGTCCCTCCTCTGGACATGTCCAAACCATCTCTAACTTTATCTCCCAGTTGTTCAACCAGTGCTGGACCTCTGATGACCTCATTCCTGATCTTCTCCATTTTATGTGATAGTTTGTTTGTGGTCGTTTATTTGTTCTCTCACATCAGCAGGTTCCACTTTAGAAAAACTTAATGACACAGTTCAGTTTTAGGACAGATGTTTCCTGGAGGACCAGGGGACTTTGATCCTTGTGGAGTTCCAGTAGACGGGTTGTGGCGTGGTCACCTGAATGTGACACGTTGGACAGGACTGCTTCTTCTATGACCTGCAGAGAGACAAGAAAACAGAACGGCTGAATTATTATTATCTTTGGTTGTTGACTGGATCTTCTTAGAGAACATGTAACAGATAAGAACTTTTTACTAAACACCTCAGAGTCATTGTAATCTTCTGACACTTGGTCAGAGCAGACTACAGGTCATCAGATCCATTAATGGACCAGTTCAACCATCATGAATCTTGGTTGGAAGACTGGTTTCAGAGCAGGGGCGATTCTAGGATCTGACCTTGTGGGGGGCATAGCCCCCCGTACTGATGGTGTGGTTTGGGAGAAGTGCACGTGGTGTTTCCAGGAGGTCTCCCATCCAAATACTAACCAGGCCCGACCCAGTTTAGCTTCTGAGATCAGGAGTGTTCAGGTACGTTCTTAAACGAGGAGTTCAGTCACAAATAGGGCTTTAAGGATCATAGCAACCGAAGATTAAACTTATACAACCAGAAGTTACAACATATCTAGTATACAAGTGACACAAAACAAAGCACAACTAGCTTTAATTGAACCATTAATCATATGATGTCATCATGACAGACAGTGGAGGATTTAACCTGCGTGATGTCACCTTCAAACAGACGAACATGTGGTACTTCCTGTTTATCACTCTTGTATCTTGTACATTTATTCAGACTGCGTTTAGTTTTGGAAATGGAATAAAGTGTATTCCACTTCTTGAGTAACGCCGTCTGAATGACATGTTCTCCACCGACAACGATTCAACTTTTATTTCTCTTCATTCTTCATGAAATCCCTCTGACCACAAAGTGTTCCTAATGCAAAATACAGACGATGTTGTCGGAGGAAAAGGGGGTGGAGCTCCAGCAGATGAGGGGCGTTTCACTTCAGAACTAATTATGATCTCTGATTGGTCAGTTGCTGACACACCTACCAGATTGATTGACAGGAGGCGTCAAAGCCCCGACTCATTCATTCAACCTTTATTTAGTCAGTTAAATCTTATTGAGCCTCGAGGGCTCATTTACGAAAGCGACCTGCTAAAACTAAAGAATGATGAACAGCAATGATACAATTACATTAAAACAATAAAACAAAAGAAAAAGTAGCAAAACATTATAAGGTAGATGTATAAAATCAAAGACAGGAACATATCTGCATTGGTTTTTGCCAGGATTCCAACAGATTCTGAAAACCATCCAGAGAGGTCAGGGCCGAGAGCTTCAGATCTTTTTGTAAGATATTCCATGAAGCAGGAGAAGGCCCTTTTTCCAAGTTCAGTCCTCACTGACGGAACACTGCAGGTAATCATGTCCTGAGAGCGCACGCTGTAGCTGCACTCACGCAAAGACATGTAGGAGGAGATGTATGAGGGCAGCAGACCAAGAAGTGATTTAAAGATGAAAATGTACCAGTGGAAGAGTCTGTGTGAGGTTAATGATGTCCAGTTAACCAGTGAATACAGGGTGCAGTGGTGGGTACGATAATCACAACCAGTTATGAATCTTAGTGCACCATGATAGACAACATCCAACATCCGCAGGGTGCTTGTAGGAGCATTCATGTAGAGAATGTCACCGTAATCAATGGAGGGAAGGAAAGTCACAGATACAAGGCGTTTCCTAACATTCAGTGTTAGACATGATCTGTTTCTGAAAAAGAAACCCAGTTTAACTTTCAGTTTCTTCACTAGGTTTTCCACGTGGAGTTTAAAAGAGAGATGTGAATCGACCAGGATACCCAGATATTTATAGGAATCAACAAACTCAATAGGGACACCATTTGAAGATAAAATCAGAGGAAGAACTGCTGGGACCATGCAAAACAAGAATATATTTTACTGCCTGTTCAAGACGTCATCATTTATTACATATTTATTTCAAATTTATTCAATATTTTGGTGAATCTAAAGTTTGAAAACTGAGTTTTCTTACAAATTCCTAATAATGGTTCTTTATTTTTCAGAAGTGCTGAGTTAAAATGTAGATTTTCATTAATGAAAAGTGCGTTATAAATTGAATTCATTATTATTATTATTATTATTATTATTATTATTATGTAGGAGTGCTTGACACCTGAGTGAGTGAGTCACATGGACTGTTTATTTAAAATAATCGTGCACGATGGTCCAGCTCCTCAGCGGTCACTGAGTGGGTCAGGGGTCACTGAGTGGGTCAGGGGTCACTGAGTGGGTCAGGGGTCACTGAGCCGGTCAGGCCACAGGGAAATGTCCCGGTGCGAGTGCTGATGGCCAGTCCAAAACTGAGCAGCATAGATGTTCTTGTGCACAGAGAATGTGCAAGCCGTGCACAACTACACAGGCGCAGCTTAGAGGGAACAGTGGTTGGAACACAATACAATCCTCAGAACCTGCAGGTCTTTTTAGTTAATTCCCTTTAATTAGATAAAATAACTTGTTTCTTTTGTAGCAACATCCTGCTACATCCCCCGGCACAAACAGAGTAATATGGTGTATGTTGTTCAGCGTCAGGAGGGTGATCAGTCTTACATTGGGGAAACTAAACAGCCACTGGCCAAAAGGATGGGCCAGCACAGAAGATCAACATCATCAGGTCAGGACTCTGCAGTCTACACTCATCTCCAGGTCAGCGGTCACTCTTTCAGGGATGAAGATGTTCACATCCTTGATAACCATGATAGCTTACATACCAGGTGCATATAGGTAAAGCTAATGTAAAATCCCAATCATAAGCCCACCTAAAACCACATAATTGCATGACACATAGAACCAGAGTGGCACGGACTGGAAACCAACCAGCCTTCAACCTTCGATGTGGGGACCGGCTACTCCAACGTTGGTCTTCAACCTTCATCCAAGGGTCGCCTCCTCTGCGTCAATCGAGGGATCCCCTCTACATGCTGATAAAAAATCATTGTTGATGATGAAATCAACAACTCTAATCGTTATGGAATTACTGCTGTGGAATTACCGCTGTGGATTATAAGACTTTGTTTTCCAAGGGATTACAGACTCAGTTTTCCAAAGGATCAATAGCTTACCGCAGTGGGATTACCTGCGAACAGTGTGGAATTTCCAAAAACATTATGGAATTATAATTTTTGATTTTTTTCCCCACTTGCTGGATTACATCAAGATCAGAGACATTTGGTGGTATCTTTTCATGTTGGACCTCATCCCCGTGGACAGGCGATGAGTTCCAAAAGGGGGGACTGTAGTGATACAACCTTGACCTTTGAAACACTTCTCTGATCACTCTCAGTAATGAACTTTTTGGGAGTTATTCCTGAAGGGACAATAATACTTTTATTAGTTTTAATTTGAATCAAACATCATAAATTAAGTCATCCAGAGACTTCTTTTAATTTTGTTAATTCAAATGTCATCAAATGAATAATTTTATTTGTAAGAGCATCAGTACATTTTAATGTCAGATAAATCAAATACTCTGCTTAATTCAAAATGTTGTACATGGAGGATTTCTCCTCTCCTCTCGAACTTGCATGTGAAGATAAAAGGAACACTTTATCTCATTCATTTTAGCTTGAGCTCAGGACAATCTAGACACCCAAAGACTTTTGTTTTTGTCCTATTTAATAATCAAGCTATTATCATTAATAGGTCCCATATGTTATGCTCTGATGACGTTTGTTTATTCATACAACAGTGTTGGTAATGAGTTAAGAAAGTTCTAAATCTGCTGTATCATGAGACTGGCGTCTTAAACTAACTTTCTTATCCTTTCTGACATTTTTAATCTAACTTATGCCTCCTCTCAGTGGCTCCTGGCCTAACAGACCGAATCAGAAAGAGCTACGTCTTTCTAGGTCAAGTTAGCCTTAAAAGAGCTCTGACTTCCTGTTTTCCTTGGAGTTTGCTGAGGACCTCAATGCCCTGATGAGGTTCCCCAAAGAGCTGAATGACCACCAGTCACACGCTAAGGACTCGTCATTCAGTTAAAAGATTTATAACATGCCTGTTATAAATCTATTTCAAGCCGTGAAAAGCTTCACTTTATTGACATTCTTTTAAGGAACGTCTTATCTTGAAAACAACACCAGGAGCTGCCGTTACTTTCGGTTCGAGTCAAGGCGCACGTCTGGAGATGCTGAAAACGGTAAACAAACTGGCCAGTTGGACCAACTGGGGACTGACGTCTTCACGAGGTAACAAAGTCGTCAAATGCTTGCCAAGTGTACCAACGTGTAGTCGAGATCGGCCGAGGAACTGCCATGTTTCTGGTTAAAACACGTCAAGATAATGCCTCTCCTCATCCTCCATTTTCTTCCTCCTCCATTTTCTCTACTCTGAAACTTTCTTACTTTAAAGCTGCACTATGTAACTTTGTAATGCAGTCTGTAACTTTTCTAACAATATATTTTTAACATATTTCTTCACTCTGTCACTATCTACTGACAGACTGATGTTAGACAAAGTAATCTCTGAAAAAAACTATAGTCCCCTTGCTTCTCTATCAGCATTTATAAAAACACTAAAAACACAGAGTGACCCGTCCTTAACCAGCCAATAAAAACAGAGTTTGTAACCAGCCAATAAAAACAGAGCTTGAATTTGAATCAGCCAATAAAAACAGAGCTTGAATTTGAATTTCAGCAGAGCCTCCCCCTCAGAGCCATATATGGCTCTGAGGGGGAGGGATCAGAATGCTTTGCCTGTTGAAAATTTTTCTAAGTTCTGCACTCTACAGAAAATTACACATAGCACCTTTAAGTAACTAAACTTTAAGTTATGTGCCAGCAGAGATATAAGTTATTAAAACCCATAACTTTATTCTGTTGTTCCTATGAAATTACGGATGCGTATTTCATCTGTGCTGAAGTTAATTATAGGAAAAATGATCGATCCAATCATGTACAAATGTTGATGTAATTTATTGATTATGTTAAATAAATGGACCAGTCCTGCTGTTCCAACATAAGTTTAACGTTTCCTGTGAATTACATCTGGTCAAAGTACAGAATTATTGGTATTAAGCTAAAAAAGAGAGAACTCGTTTAATTAATGATGTATTTTTGTGTCAGTCTAAACCCTGCCAATTTATACATCTAAAATATAGGTAAGTCAGTAAACTGACCCCGTCCTATATTACTACACAACCATCAGGGTGCTAATGATCCATTGTTAGGCTGATGGCCCTCCTTGATCATGTGAGCAACTGGTTTCAGGCTGTCATCAGCCCACTGAGCAAGGTGACGTCTATACGACGTCTTTTTCAGGTCATTTCTGGACGTCGAAATCAGGTCCCTGGAAGGTCGAAAACGTTACGCCAGATGACGTCTTTTTCCCGACGTCTAAAAGACGTCTTTTCCCCGACGTTTAAAAGACGTCTTTTTTCCGACGTCCAACAGACGTCTATATTCCTGACGTCTAAAAAGCGTCTACATTAGACGTCTATATTCCTGACGTCTAAAAGGCGTCTACATTAGACGTCTATCTGACGTCAATAACTTACTGTATTTAGCTTATTCTAATTAGGCTATTATATTTAACTTATTTTAGTCACTTTACATGCTGCTTGTCAAAATCATGCTATGCATATAAAAAGTATAATGAATCTACTTTAAAATTGCGTTGAGGCAAACAAATCTAGGGAAATACATTTGACCATCCGTATCCGCAGCTTTAAAATCCTACAAACAGTTGGATTAAGTTTTACAAATCACTCCATAAATTTTACCTTTATCCTGTTTATTTGACACAATTTAAAGGAACAGCATAACACATAAAATTGAGAATTCCACCTTTGGTAACTTAAAAAAAAAGCTTTACATTACGGAACTTATCAACTGGTGGCAACACAAAATACACAAACAAATCTATAAAAGTACACAGCTCACTTGGGTCTGTACTTCACATAATTTTTTTTTTTAAATGCCTTCATTCTTTGGCCGTACTTCACATATTATTTTTTTTTTAAATGCCTTCATTCTTTGGCCGTACTTAACATAAACAATAAAAATTTTTAACATGCCTTCATTTTTGGTCTGTACTTAACAAATTTTTTTTAACATGCCTTCATTTTTCTTTTTGATATAGCAGGCAGTAACAAGAGAAATAAAAAAGCTGTATAAAATTACAGTCCCCTCACCACAAAAATAATCTGTACAAAGTGTGCTGGTCATAATATTTTAAATAAGTTGTTTTATTTCAGGAATTCCATTCAAAAAGTGAAATATTCATTACACACAGACTGATATATTTCAAATGTTTATTTATTTTAATGTTGATGATTAAAACTGACAACCAATGACAACCCTAAATTCAGTATCTCAGAAAATTACACTACTACTTGAGCTCAATAAAAATAAAGTATTTTTATAAATGTTGGCCAACTGAGATGTATGAACATGAAATGTACAATATGTACATCTTTCAATAGTTGGGGCTAAGGACCATGCTACCATGTTAATACTTTTCAGTTGGCCAACATCTATAAAAATCATTTTTTAATTGATCTCAAGTAATGTAATTTACTTATAATGAATTTGGAGTTTTCATTAGTTGTCAGTTATAATCATCAGCATTAAGATTATTTTTAAATATATCAGTCTGTGTGAATGAATATACAGTAATACTGTATAGAAGTTTTACTTTTTGAATGGAATTACTGAAATAAATAACTTTTTCACAATATTCTAATTTTATGCCCAGCACCGATTTGCATCCCCCCCCCCCAAAAAAGTGTTCCTCAGTTCTGTGTGAGCCCGTATCCTCCACTTCTATGTGGCACGTTTTAAATGTCCTGTGTGACCCTATGTCCTCCACCTCTTTGGGGTGCATTAAATGTCCAGTGTCCACTTCTTTGTGGTGCATTAAATGTCCAGTGTCCACTTCTTCGTGGTGCATTAAATGTCCAGTGTCCACTTCTTCGTGGTGCATTAAATGTCCAGTGTGAAAGCCCCACCTCCACTTCTTTGTGGCACATTTTGTCATTCAACCTTTATTTCTACAGGCTAGCCTCGTTGAGCCACGGGGACTCATTTACAAGAGAGACCTGTCTCACTCACACCCAAGGTCATAGAGTCCCCATCAGTCTAACATGCATGTTTTTGGACTGTTGGAGGAAACTGGAGCCCCCGGAGAAAACCCACGCATGCACGGAGAGAACATGCAAACTTCACCCAGAAAGGCCCCCGGACCGGGATTTGAACCGGGGACCTGCTCGCTGAGAGGCAGCAGCTCTACCAGTTGTGTTAATTGTCCAGTGTGAGACCATGTCCTCCTTTGCATGTTTTAAATGCTCTGCAGCATGAGTCCTTATAAAATCCTTTGTTGCTGCAGAATCTCCATTCATGATTCCATCTGCATTTGCAAAAAAACAAACAAAAACAAAAAGTAATTAGCAATATGCGAAGGCAACCTGGAAAATGCACAGTGTCTTGCTGGGATCTCCCTGATTAATAAATAAATAAATAAAAACATCCATCCCAGCAAATGTTGATAGGTGGCTTTGAGTTTTTGCCAATCACTTAGAACACTAGTTAACACACTAACACACATTTTTATTTATTAACCTTTATTTAAGCAGGCAAATCCCATAGAGATCACAGATCTTTTTTTCAAGGGAGGCCTGGACCTGAAGGCAGAACATGCATGTTTTGGATCTGTTGCAGGAAACCGGAGTACTCGGATAAAACCCACGCAAGTACGAGAAGAACATGCAAACTCCACAGAAACACTCCAGGTCCAACCGGGGATTGAAACCAGGACCTTCTTGATGTGAGACAATAGTGCTAACCACTGAGACATCGTGCTGCCAAATTTGAGTCAGAGTCAGAGAGAATTTATTGTCATTTGCACCGCATGTAGTACATGTGTTGAAAATGAGATTATGTACACAGGGTCCCAGAACAAGAGAAAAACAATAACATCTAGGATTAACTAAGAGAGACATCAGCTAGTAATATACTAAGCCCTAATGTAGTAGAAAAACATCATTATAAACAGCAGCACGAAC
>JBBPBX010004182.1:60372-78177 GCA_038048925.1 Garcialebias charrua | reverse complement strand
GCGGTCGCCTTCCCCCTCCCAGTACTGTATCGCTATCAGCAATAGCCACAATTTCAGGTCAGACTTTAGTAATTGAAAGAGTTCCTGTGTTTTTTTATTTTTATTTTTGTGCGTGTTTACTTCAAAGATTTCAAATCCGGCGATGTCGAGAACTCCGATGAAGTACTGTCGAGGCAGCGGGGTGTATAAAGACGAGTTGATTCGACCCACGAGCCACCGGAACATACGGTCATACGTGGCTTTGGCCAGGGCCGCCACGGCGTAGTTGACCTGCAGTCGGGCAGAACAAGGCGAGTTTAGTTTGAAGGTGGCTGGTTCAGATGCTTCACTGTGGCTCATGGACTGGTACCTGCTCCACTGTCTGCCCTTTAACAATGAACTCATTTCCAACTTTGACTCGAGGGTTCAGCAGGCCTTTCAGCAGCTCCGAGGCACTGATGCCCATCAGGTACGCAGCCTTGTCCACACCTGAACACACAACACGCACATGCTTAAAACTTTACTTGTTTATAAATCTGATGACTTGAGTTCTTTATGATGCTGAGTCAGACACGCATAAAACTTTAGACTTTAATAAAATCTCAGTTTCAACAGACAACTAGAAGAATTTCAATCGTTTCTCTCTTTTAGCAGCATCCCAACACAGAGACTCAGTTTGTTCCTGTTGACCTGAATCGTGGTGTGGATCGATTTCAAGGTATACCGCGGTGTCGAAAAGTCACGGTGTCAACATATGCTGGTGAAGATTCTCAGTCATCCAGGAGATGATGAATCAAAAAAAGGCGTTCAATACAGAAACAACTGGACTTTATTTGTAACAGAAGACGTTTTGCCCTTCATCCAAAGGGCTTTCTCAATTCAAAGAGCAGAGTGTGTGAGAATATGGTTGTAAAGGTTGAGATGACACACACACACATACCTATGTAAATTGAAGGCTGAGATAACACACACACATACACTTGTAACGGTGACAACGTACCTTTAAACCTACTAGTAGGTACAGTAGGGGCATACTGAGCGATAGGAATGGGGATGATAATAAATGATAAGGGCCATTTAATGGACTGATAACATTCGAAGCAGGTGATTTACATAGGACGTGTTTTCTCAGCCTTCAATTTACATAGGTGTGTGTGTGTGTGTGTGTTATCTCAGCCTTCAATTTACATAGGTATGTGTGTGTGTGTCATCTCAACCTTTATAACCATATTCTCACACAGTCTGCTCTTTGAATTGAGAAAGCCCTTTGGATGAAGGGCGAAACGTCTTCTGTTACAAATAAAGTCCAGTTGTTTCTGTATTGAACGCCTTTTTTTGATTCATCATCTCCTGGATGACTGAGAATCTTCTGGTTTCTTTATTTTTCTGGGGTTCTGGAGTTTAAATTTAAAGAGGCTCAAATCACCACTGAAACCGGTTCATATTTAAAATTTACTTTAAACACTGTGATTTATAATGTGTTCTTCAAAGGAAAATGTTACTCAGTGGGAAGAAACTGCTGCGGGATGGTAGAAAGTCTGTCAAAATGAAAAATACAAATTATTTAAATTATGAGAAAACATACATTATTTACTCTACTGTGTAATCCGTGTAGTTAAATTTTGGTGGTAAGGCCGATTAACAATAAAGTCAATTGGGTGGAATGTAAACACATTGATTCTTCAAAGGAAATTTTAATATAGTAATGAGGACCGCTTTGGCCCGCGGGCCCCACATTGGGCACCCCTGCTTTAAAGTAATAAATAAATATAAATAGAACAACTTGAGACTACATTTAAATAAGTTTAACTTTATTCTCAAATGTTATGAAATTGACACTTCAGCCTTGATCCTGATAATAATGTTGTAAACAAAACCGCTGATCACAAATTGTTTTAAAATCTGACCTGACTTGTTTATATATACGATTTAAAGTTAAAATGATTATTAAACTAAAATAATGTATATCTATTTTTTTGTTTTTGTTTGTTTTGTTCTTTTAAATATTAATAGGCAATTTGCAATATTGTTGAGGCAGCAAAACTAATGCTGGTTAAATTTGTGTTTTTTAATAAAAGTGACTTATGACGTTTTAAATTTGTCGTACTTTCAGTGCCGTCGGCCTCGGCCTGCTCTTCTCGTTGTTTCTTCTTGAACCTCATGTTGCCGAAGTGCATGATGGCTCCAACCAGTTTATAGCAGCCATACTTCTCCTCAGGAGTGAAGCCCAGTGTGTCCATGGCGCGCTGCACACAGAGTGGGAGGAGTTTGTTTCTTAACGTGCCAAGGGGAGGAGTTTGTTTCTTAAAGTGCTGAGGGGAGGAGTTTATTAGAGTGCAGAGGGGGAGGAGTTTGTTTCTTAAAGTGCTATGGGGAGGAGTTTGTTAGAGTGCTGAGGGGAGGAGTTTATTAGAGTGCAGAGTGGGAGGAGTTTGTTTCTTAAAGTGCCAAGGGGAGGAGTTTGTTAGAATGCTGTGGGGAGGAGTTTGTTTCTTAAAGTGCTGAGGGGAGGAGTTTATTAGAGTGCTGAGGGGAGGAGTTTGTTTCTTAAAGTGCTGAGGGGAGGAGTTTGTTAGAGTGCAGAGTGGGAGGAGTTTGTTTCTTAAAGTGCTGAGGGGAGGAGTTTATTAGAGTGCAGAGTGGGAGGAGTTTGTTTCTTAAAGTGCTGAGGGGAGGAGTTTGTTAGAGTGCAGAGTGGGAGGAGTTTGTTTCTTAAAGTGCAGATGGGAGGAGCTTGTCTTACATCGGTGAGGTTTAGCTCCTCCCCATCGTTGATTCCCTCCACGGTGGTCACGCCCTGAGAGCAGAAGTGGTAGTCGTAGGGGTTGTTGGTGACCAGCAGCATGTCTGCAACACAAAGTTATCAAATCATGCTAAAAACAAATCTGTGGATGTTTTAGTGACTCAGACCTAAATGGTAAATGGAGCTTATTTATATAGCGCTTTCCAGCCCCCTATGAGGGGCCCCAAAGCGCTTTACAATACCAACTATACACACATTCATACACACATTCATACACACATTCATACACACATTCATACACACATTCATACACACATTCATTCACACATTCATACACACATTCATACACACATTCATACACACATTCATACACACATTCATACACACATTCATACACACATTCATACACACATTCATACACACATTCATACACACATTCATACACACATTCATACACACATTCATACACACATTCATACACACATTCATACACACATTCATACACACATTCATACACACATTCATACACCGGTAGCAGCAGACTGCCATGCAGTTTGCACCTAAACCCAACAGCACCAGAGAGGAACGTCAGTTTTTTTTAAATAACACAACTTTTTATCCAGAATGGTACGCAGCCATGAGACGAAGACGATCCTTTGGTTCTAGCATTGCACAGACTAGCCAGAAGCTCATCAGTCCCGTCCAAATGAGTCTTATTTCATCCCTGATGTTAATTTCATTCGCCCTCTTCTGTTTCATGGCACAGGAAGTGGAAGATGTTTGTGGTCAACAAACCAACAGGAAGCAGCATCTTATCTGTTTTTGTGGCTTAATCGTTTCTAAACAGGGAGAATTGTGTGATGATTATGTCTGGTTGTGTATTCATAATCAGATTATGGTGTCGGTGTAGATACCTTGTAGTTCTGGTTTGTGACTGGACAACATCTGGTAATAGATGTGGTAACTTCTCTCTCCCGGCTGCTGGAACACAACTCTGGACTTTTCCAGAAGATCTGATGGAAACAAACACAAGAACCTTCTTTTGTGAGCAGAAACATCCGAGGCAACTGCAGAACCCCCTCACATGTTTCCAACACGTGAGCAAACGTTCGACAAGCGGACAAATCTGACATCTTTCTGAAAAAAGTTTTGCTCCAAACCTCCTGAGCCCAACATGTTCTACCACCATGGTTCTGATGGTACGTTAAAATAATAGAGTCAAACTGAATTTGTCCCTCAGGGACATTCACATCAGAGTCAGACCAAAGGTCATGAAGTCATTGAAACACTCACAGATGTCGACGTCTGCAGACGCCAGCCTCCCCGTCGGCCCAAAGTGAATTCTGATGAATTTCCCCTGAAATCAATCGACACAAACCTTCATCTTCATAAAACTTCTCCTCGGCTCCAGCGTCAAATATCAGATGAACTTCAGTGAACTCACGAAGCGAGAGGAGTTGTCGTTGCGAATGGTTTTGGCGTTTCCGAACGCCTCCATGGCTGGATTGGCTTCAATGATCTGATCCTCCAAAGAACCCTGAGAACACAGGCAGAGCGCAAAAAACAGACTTCCTGTCAGGGTCGGCCATTTTGTTGTTCTGGAAACAACTCATTAACGAAGGCGAACACAACTTACTACTTTTTTCACATTTTCCCCCAAAGCAGCAATGATGGCGAAGTACTGGATCACCCGCTTGGTGTTGACGGTTTTACCCGCCCCTGACTCCCCCCTGACCGCACGATGAGAAAACATTCAAAGAGTTAAACAACACGTGCATTGACTCAAATACTAAAATTAAATAAAAAGCCCAGATGATTTGTCAAAATACGTTTTGTTCCAGTGTAGCCTGCTGTAATAAAAATTAAAAAAATTCAAAATAAAATATGTCGTCCTGCCACCATTTTCAGTTTGTCCGTTTGTGAAATTAATTTGCTTTAATGATCAAAACTCAAAAGCCCATTTTGGAGCCATCATCCAGCTTGACTCAACAACTTCCCTTTTAATTCTGTATTTTGTAATAAACTCAATATGATTTATTGTAAGTTATTAATTTCACATCTCTACAGTGGCATGTTAGCTGCAGTTGGGTTTGATATCAGACACTATTTTCAGTGATAAAGAATAAACTCTGACTTTTAAGGATGCTTTAATAAGATTTCCGTCTTTTCTTGCTGCGTAAAACATTTCAGGCAAAAAAGGTTTGGAACATTTCAAGTATTCAGACGACACGACCTCATTCAACAAAAACTGTCAAAGAGAAAAGACGCAACAATTTATAAAAATAAATAAATAAAATAAAACTTGTTTCTCCGTCAAAGTGGATCCATTTTGGTCTTAGTTTTGCATTTGACAGAAATGAGTAAGGAAAAAACAAAAATGTTTTTGTTGAAAACTAAGAACACTTTGGTACATTTAAAAAAGTGATTTATGGTAAATTGTGTCTGTTTAGCAGCTGCGATTGCCAGAAGTTTGCTCCTTGTATTTAATTTCCAATGACAACGGTTTGTTTCCTGATCAATCTCCTTTTCATTTTTACAATAAGTTAATCTAAATTAATTGGATTTAATGTTAATATAACTGAGATTGACTTACGTGATCAGCATTGACTGGTTCTCACGATCTGTGAAAGAAAGAATAAATGTCATAAAAGCAGTCTTCTGGGCGTACAGTTCTCGTGTTTACATACATTTTCAAAATGTTTACGCCTTTATCAACATATAACGCTCCTAAACTTATAAACTGATTCTGCTTTGATTAATGTACTTTGTTTTGCAAAATGGAAGGTTTGCAAACAGAATGTCCTCGTACAGAGCTTTGTGGTACGCCAATATTTATAAAAATAAAGCTACAGTGAGGAGAGCACAACCACAGCAGATATTCTCAAACTGAAAAACCTTCCAAGCAGCCGGTCCTTTTTTATTATACGCCCATCGAATGGCTTCTGAATAACCCGCTTGCTCAACAGTGTCAACAAATCCCCCAAAAAGTTGGGACAAGTAGGAATAAGTGGCTGTAAAAAGGAAATTGAGCATATAATGAACAACTGAAAGACCAATTAACACTAATTAGGTCAATTGACAACATGATTGGTATAAAAAGAGCTTCTCAGAGTGTCAGTGTCTCTCAGAAGCCAAGATGGTAAGAGGATCACCAATTCCACCATTGTTGCACAGAAAGATAGTGCAACAATACCAGAATGGGGTTACCCAGCGTAAAATCTTTTCCTCTTTCACGTTGACTAAATGTTTTAGTTTTATTGATGAATTTGTCAAAGCACAATTGTGATATATACAGTATATATTTTTTGTAAATACAGAAGTAACACCCTGATGCATGCTCAATTTTACAGAAGTAATGTTTAATAAACGTTTGGACTCTATTCTTTGCTAACAAAATATATTTTATGTCATTAAACAATTTGTCAGGTTCTTGTCTTGTGAGCATGCACGTTCCACAGGACCCCCTCCCTAGCCAGTTCGTCTGCTATTTTCATATTAGCATCAATCACTTGACAAGCCAGGCTCCTAAACTGAAAGGATAAGCATGAGTTGTGTCGTCACATAAAAACATAAAGAACCAATTCAACATTATTAGCAGCAGCCTGTTATAAAGACACGATTTGTTCCCACTTCGTGAAATGAATCAGTGAAAAATGACAAACAGCAGTTTCATGGGCAGAGAGTAGACAATCCCAAAGCGCTATTGACTGAAAACCTGTAGGGGTCAAAAACAGGATGCAAGGAGTTACTGAGAGAGATGAAGGGTCACTCACTCTGCAGCAGGTCGGTGTAGGCGTTGTCAGCGATGGTGTAGATGTGGGGCGGCATGTCTGCACGCCGCCTCCCTTTGTAGCCTGTTATCACTGCAGTGGAGTAAACTGGGAGATGTTTGTAGGGGTTGACGGCCACACAGAACAGGCCAGAATACGTCTGTCACACAAACACCAAGGAATGAATACAATCATACATGAGTGTTACATTTTCATCTTTTCATATTCTGTGCATGAGATCGGGTCCTTGGTTTCTGGAGTGTGACATACTAACATAGATCATCCACATGCTGTATCGCCTCCTGAGGTTAAAGAGGACAGAAGCTTCATTGAGGTGCGTCAACATGGCCATGTCCTCGATCATATCGAACTTAGGAGGGTTCATCGGCTGCAGGTCGTCTTCTTTGACTATTAGAAACTAAAGCACATCAGAGAGAGAGCTGTAGTTTAAATTACAGTTACTATAAACCTGCCAACTGTGAGATCCAGTAGATCTGTTATAGTAAACAGACCAACGGTTAGATCCAGTAGATCTGATACAGTAAACAAACTGTTAGATCCAGTAGATATGTTACAGAAAACAAACTGTTAGATCCAGTAGATCTGTTATAGTAAACAGACCAACGGTTAGATCCAGTAGATCTGATACAGTAAACACACTGTTAGATCCAGTAGATCTGTTACAGAAAAAAACTGTTTGATTCAGTAGATCTGTTACAGTAAACAAACTGTTAGATCCAGTAGATCTGTCACAGTAAACAGACCAACTATACCAATACAGGCAGCTGTGGCTGAGTGGTTAGAGCAGTGTCCTCCATTGCAAGAGTTGGGGGTTTGATTCCACCAGCAGTCACATGCCAAAGTGTTCCTGGGCAAGACACTGAACTCCTCTTTGCTTCTGATGTGTGTCCCATCAGTGTTTGAATGTGATTAAGCTCTGATTAGACTCTATAGAAAGATTTGATCAATCAGCTTAGTAGAGATCTAGTAGATGCTGTGGGAATGGGTCAGTGAGGCACAGATTGTTGTAAAGAGCTTTGAGTGTCTGGATCAGAGAGAAAGGAGCTGTATAAGTACAGTCCATTTACCAACTGTTAGATCCAGTAGATCTGTTACAGAAAACAGACCAACTGTTGGATCCAGTAGATCTGTTACAGAAAACAGGCCAACTGTTGGATCCAGTAGATCTGTTACAGAAAACAAACTGTTAGATCCAGTAGATCTGTTACAGAAAACAGGCCAACTGTTGGATCCAGTAGATCTGTTACAGAAAACAAACTGTTAGATCCAGTAGATCTGTTACAGAAAACAGGCCAACTGTTGGATCCAGTAGATCTGTTACAGAAAACAGGCCAACTGTTGGATCCAGTAGATCTGTTACAGAAAACAAACTGTTAGATCCAGTAGATCTGTTACAGAAAACAGGCCAACTGTTGGATCCAGTAGATCTGTTACAGAAAACAAACTGTTAGATCCAGTAGATCTGTTACAGAAAACAGGCCAACTGTTGGATCCAAGAATCAAGAATCAAGAAGGTTTATTAACATTGCATCAATTTTCATCAATACAGCGTAAATATGTAGTTACAGACATCCAGGAGAGAGAATGAGTGCAAACAAGCTGCAGCTCAACAAAGCACATGACATGTTTATCAACACATGATATGCTCATAGCGCGGCCAGTCCCAATCTGTCCCCAGATGAAGGTCAAAAGCAGGAAAACAGGCAAAGACACGGGGTTTCACAGCATTGATATTAAAAAAAGATGAATCACATTTTGTCTTCAAGACACCGCGTGATCCAGTAAAAACCATATCAAAAGCACATTTAGTTACAATAACAAATGGAGATACGGCAGGCAAGGAGATAAGTCTGTGAGTAATTTCAGACAAACACAGAGTTCAGCAGATGTGCAGCTGGGTGTTATCTGAGGCTTCACAGAAATCTCTGGGGAGGGGGAGGGGGGGGACTCTTCAGCTCCACACTCCAGGAGAATGGCTTCCCACAGCCTACTTTTCAAGGACATGTGCAGAAGCCAGATAATGTTCTTGTTTGTTATCCAATAGACCACAGTGTTCTTTTCCACTGCCGCCTTCAAGTCTGTGGTGCTGTTTCATGGCCGAAAGAAATCCAAATATGTGGTTCCGCTCTGCTCAGCTTCATGAACTCCCATCTGTCCCTTGATTGATCCGGGGTGGCTGTAAACAAGTCCCAAAACGGACAGCAGGTGCGCGGTGGTCCACCACTGCTCCAAGCGAGCGATTGAGCTCATACAACAGCTGGGATGAGGAGCTCACGGCCCGGTTCAGAGAATTTTGCTGATCAGGTAGTGCCGACAGCGCGCTGATAGCTGCCGAAGCCTCCCTCAGCTTCCAGTAACAAACAACTCCGCTCACGCCAAAAAACAGAGCAGTTGCTACCAATAATCCAATAATCCACAAATCCTCCACGTCTTCGACACTTAAGACGGTCAGACACATGGGCTGCCACTGACCCCACGAGTCCAGCACGTATCCAGCCGCGTGTGTGTCGGAGGGACAGACAGCTTCTCCTGGCACGGTCCGCTTCGTGGAAAAAATCTTATCCATTGAAGAAACAGCCCAATTTATTAATTCCATATTGGTTCGAGTGAGCGCTGAAGGGTCGCAGACGAGACGAAAAGCAAGCAGGGAGTAGGAAAAACTTAGGGAGGGAAGAGCAGAAAGATATGCGACCTGCCTTGCCGAGTGCCGGAAGTAGAAGATAGAACAGTAGATCTGTTACAGAAAACAGACCAACTGTTGGATCCAGTAGATCTGTTACAGAAAACAGGCCAACTGTTGGATCCAGTAGATCTGTTACAGAAAACAGGCCAACTGTTGGATCCAGTAGATCTGTTACAGAAAACAGGCCAACTGTTGGATCCAGTAGATCTGTTACAGAAAACAAACTGTTAGATCCAGTAGATCTGTTACAGAAAACAGGCCAACTGTTGGATCCAGTAGATCTGTTACAGAAAACAGGCCAACTGTTGGATCCAGTAGATCTGTTACAGAAAACAGACCAACTGTTGGATCCAGTAGATCTGTTACAGAAAACAGGCCAACTGTTGGATCCAGTAGATCTGTTACAGAAAACAAACTGTTAGATCCAGTAGATCTGTTACAGAAAACAGGCCAACTGTTGGATCCAGTAGATCTGTTACAGAAAACAGGCCAACTGTTGGATCCAGTAGATCTGTTACAGAAAACAGACCAACTGTTGGATCCAGTAGATCTGTTACAGAAAACAGGCCAACTGTTGGATCCAGTAGATCTGTTACAGAAAACAAACTGTTAGATCCAGTAGATCTGTTACAGAAAACAGGCCAACTGTTGGATCCAGTAGATCTGTTACAGAAAACAGGCCAACTGTTGGATCCAGTAGATCTGTTACAGAAAACAAACTGTTAGATCCAGTAGATCTGTTACAGAAAACAGGCCAACTGTTGGATCCAGTAGATCTGTTACAGAAAACAGGCCAACTGTTGGATCCAGTAGATCTGTTACAGAAAACAGACCAACTGTTGGATCCAGTAGATCTGTTACAGAAAACAGGCCAACTGTTGGATCCAGTAGATCTGTTACAGAAAACAGGCCAACTGTTGGATCCAGTAGATCTGTTACAGAAAACAGACCAACTGTTGGATCCAGTAGATCTGTTACAGAAAACAGGCCAACTGTTGGATCCAGTAGATCTGTTACAGAAAACAGGCCAACTGTTGGATCCAGTAGATCTGTTACAGAAAACAGGCCAACTGTTGGATCCAGTAGATCTGTTACAGAAAACAAACTGTTAGATCCAGTAGATCTGTTACAGAAAACAGGCCAACTGTTGGATCCAGTAGATCTGTTACAGAAAACAGGCCAACTGTTGGATCCAGTAGATCTGTTACAGAAAACAGACCAACTGTTGGATCCAGTAGATCTGTTACAGAAAACAGGCCAACTGTTGGATCCAGTAGATCTGTTACAGAAAACAGGCCAACTGTTGGATCCAGTAGATCTGTTACAGAAAACAGACCAACTGTTGGATCCAGTAGATCTGTTACAGAAAACAGGCCAACTGTTGGATCCAGTAGATCTGTTACAGAAAACAAACTGTTAGATCCAGTAGATCTGTTACAGAAAACAGGCCAACTGTTGGATCCAGTAGATCTGTTACAGAAAACAGGCCAACTGTTGGATCCAGTAGATCTGTTACAGAAAACAAACTGTTAGATCCAGTAGATCTGTTACAGAAAACAGGCCAACTGTTGGATCCAGTAGATCTGTTACAGAAAACAAACTGTTAGATCCAGTAGATCTGTTACAGAAAACAGGCCAACTGTTGGATCCAGTAGATCTGTTACAGAAAACAAACTGTTAGATCCAGTAGATCTGTTACAGAAAACAGGCCAACTGTTGGATCCAGTAGATCTGTTACAGAAAACAGGCCAACTGTTGGATCCAGTAGATCTGTTACAGAAAACAGACCAACTGTTGGATCCAGTAGATCTGTTACAGAAAACAGGCCAACTGTTGGATCCAGTAGATCTGTTACAGAAAACAAACTGTTAGATCCAGTAGATCTGTTACAGAAAACAGGCCAACTGTTGGATCCAGTAGATCTGTTACAGAAAACAGGCCAACTGTTGGATCCAGTAGATCTGTTACAGAAAACAGAACTGTTGGATCCAGTAGATCTGTTACAGAAAACAGGCCAACTGTTGGATCCAGTAGATCTGTTACAGAAAACAGGCCAACTGTTGGATCCAGTAGATCTGTTACAGAAAACAGGCCAACTGTTGGATCCAGTAGATCTGTTACAGAAAACAGGCCAACTGTTGGATCCAGTAGATCTGTTACAGAAAACAGGCCAACTGTTGGATCCAGTAGATCTGTTACAGAAAACAGACCAACTGTTGGATCCAGTAGATCTGTTACAGAAAACAGGCCAACTGTTGGATCCAGTAGATCTGTTACAGAAAACAGACCAACTGTTGGATCCAGTAGATCTGTTACAGAAAACAAACTGTTAGATCCAGTAGATCTGTTACAGAAAACAGGCCAACTGTTGGATCCAGTAGATCTGTTACAGAAAACAGACCAACTGTTGGATCCAGTAGATCTGTTACAGAAAACAGGCCAACTGTTGGATCCAGTAGATTTGTTACAGTAGATTGACTTGTGATTAGTATGATTAGGTTCAGTTCATCTATACATCCAGTCAACAACAATGTTTGAGAGTCTAAGAAGATTATAATTTAATTTCTACCTAGTTTAACTAATAAGGTCTACTTTTATCATGAGTGACTAAGTGCTTATAAAGTAGCTGCCTTGTTAGACTAGGAATGGTCAACTGGTTAACTAACCCGTCCATCCTTGGTCTCCACAGTTGCTTTGTCTTCATTCAGCTCCTTGATCTCCACTTCGATGTACGCGTCAACATCATCCGGCATCCAAACACGTTTCGTCCCTGAAGAAATTGCTTTTAATGTTGTACTCTGTGGTAAATGCATGCACAATGTGTACACTCAACATACTGGTCACCCATAACAATAAGACCATCGACAAGTTACTGTGGTGCCTGACAGTTTGTGAACTCTTTCTGATTTTCTATAATTCTTTATAAGTGTGACCTAAAACATCTTCAGATTTTCACACAAGTCCTATGAGTAGATAATGAACCCAGTTAAAGAAATGAGACAAAATATTAGACTTGGTCATTTATTTATTGAGGACAATGATCCAATATTACTGCATATTTGTGTGTTAAAGTATGTGAAACTTCATGTGTGTAAAGTATGTGAAAAGTCGAAACGTTTTCTGCAACAAATAAAGTCCAGTTGATCCTGTATTGAACGCCTTTTTTGATTTCATCATGTCCTGGACGACTGAGAATCTTCACCAGCATATGTGAAACTTTGCTTTCAGACCTGGCTTGTATTAACTCGATCCAAACGAAGAGGTGCAGCAGGACTTCCTGAAAAGGGTCTATGAGTCCAAGAGGACGTTGTGAAGGGGCAGTGTGATTCTTTAGATAATGTTCTGCCAGGAAACCTTGGGTCCTTACATTCATGTGGAAGTTCTGTTGACTTATAGCACTAATCTTAAATTTATTCGTTTGAGGCATTGATACTAAAATATTCAGATGTCAGTCCAGCTGAGCATCCATAAGATGTTCTGGACCAATACGTCAGATCCATAGTGGCCACATCTCATACCTTTCAGGACTCAAAGAATCTGGTACTGATGGCTTGAAGACTGATACCACAGGAGACTTCCAGAGGTCCACCAGTGAGTCCTTTAGAAACCCAGCAATGTTCAGTCAGGTCATAATAATAATAATAATAATGAATTCAATTTATAACGCACTTTTCATTAATGAAAATCTCAAAGTGCTACAAGGTGCAACAGAAATTAAATGTCAAACAAGTAATAAAACAAGTAAAATCAATAACAGTATCAACTAAGATCAAAAGTAGAATCATGAGGAGGCAGAGTATGCTCGGTTGAAAAGAAAGGTCTTCAAGCCGCTCTTAAAGTCAACCACAGACTGTGGGACCCTCAGACAGTCAGGAAGAGAGTTCCACAGGCGGGGGGCAGCCACACTGAAAGCCCGGTCTCCCATGGTCCTTAATTTGGTTCTTGGAATGTGAAGGAGATTACTGTTCTGTGACCGCAGCGACCGGGTGGATGAGTGTGGAATAAGAATATCCTTCAGATAATCTGGTGAAGCTCCATGTAAGCATTGATGTGTAATGAGAGCAGTTTTGTACTGAATTCTGTAGGCGACAGGAAGCCAATGAAGGTTATGAAGAATGGGCGTAATATGTTCAAATTTACGAACTCGCAACAAGATCCTTGCTGCACTGTTTTGAATATATTGAAGTTTCTGAAGGTTTTTGCCAGGGATTCCAATAAACAGGGAGTTGCAGTAGTCGAGCCTGGAGGAGACAAAAGCATGGACGAGCTTCTCAGCATCGGAAAAAGTTAGGGATGGGCGAAGTCTAGAGATGTTTCGAAGATGGAAGAAGCAAGTTTTAAACAGAAGCTTAATGTGATTTTCAAATGTAAGATTGGAGTCCATTTTTATTCCAAGATTAGTAACAGAGGTGGAGAGGGGGATGTCTTGTCCAGAAAAGGAAAGTGTTGTTATAGTAGATGTCTGTACCTGGTGAGGGGTGCCAATCAGTATGGCCTCGGTCTTGGAGCAGTTTAATTGAAGAAAGTTCTGATTCATCCATGCCCTAATTGCCTCCAGGCAGGCAGAGAGGGCAGTGAGTGAAGATGGAGATGACAAGGTGGAAGATGAGGATGCTCCAGTCCTGATGTAAAGCTGTGTATCGTCGGCATAACAGTGAAAAGAAATGTTGAACTGATTAATAATTTGACCTAAAGGCAGCATGTAAAGGGAAAACAACAGGGGCCCCAGAACCGACCCCTGAGGGACACCACAGGAGACAGAGACTGTCTGGGACGTGGCGTTGCCAAGACTAACACATTCCAGCCTATTGGAGAGGAAAGATTTAAACCAGTCCAGGACGGTGTCACAGAGACCGACCTCCACATGAAGACGGTGGAGGAGGATACTATGGTCCACAGTGTCGAAGGCTGCAGTGAGGTCAAGGAGGACAAGGATGGAGGGAGAACCAGTGTCAGCAGCCAAGAGGACATCATTAGTAACCCTCAGCAGTGCAGTCTCAGTACTGTGAGCTGCCCTGAATCCAGACTGGAACTTCTCATACAGGGAGTGTTGTTGTAAGTGATCCTGCAGCTGAGCAGCAACAGCTTTTTCCAGCACTTTAGACAGAAAAGGGAGGTGTGAAATTGGGCGGTAATTAGAAAAAATGTCTGGATCCAAATTAGATTTTTTCAGAAGAGGCCTAATGATGGCAGTTTTTAGAGGCAGTGGAACAGGTCATCTTATTTATTAACCTTTATTTAGCGAGGCAAATCCCAATGAGATCACAGATCTCTTTGAAGATAGACTAACATGCATGTTTTTGGGCTGGACAGTTTCTTGATGACTGTCTCAGCAAAAATAAATAAATAAAAAGAAACCGTCTAAAACATTCTTGGGTTTTTACCAGGATTATTGAGCATGAACTTTGGAGTCCTTTAGAAAGATTTTGAAGGTTCACAGCAGACCTCCGGAGGACCACAGAGGATATCAGACAGGGTATGTCAACATGGGAACTCATTCCACATTAGACAGGTAGTCATAACGTTATGGCTGATTAGTACAGGTAAGTGTTTACCGTCAAAGGCCTGGGCTTTGGCCGCCAGCTGCTCCAGGTTGGTGAGACGAAGGTAACGAGCAGCTTCTCCAAGCTCTCGAATGTCCAGAAATTGAGACATCTGAGAATAAAACAGAGATTCACTTCTTCGTTTGAATCTGTCGGATCATCTCAACCACACGCTTTAAACGAAACTTGTTGAAGACTTGGAACATTTCCTTCTGATTTATAATAAAGAGCCAACAGTATTAACGTGTTTTCTTGACTGCAACATAGATCATCCACCGAGGAGTAAAGCACGGTGTTTCAGATTTAAATCACTTTGACGTCTTAAGTTAAATGTAAGTATCAAGTTGAGATTTAGGATCAGGTGATATTTAAATTACCGTACTCTGATTGTTGTCATTGTGTAAAGCTCTTCATGGGGATATCACAAATATGAAAAATTAGCAGCCGATCTAGGTCCAAAGACTGGATCTGGACCCCTGCCGTTTGGTGACAGTTCCTGTCAGGTTGATGTAAAGAGTCTTTTGTTCCTGGATGAGTGTTTAGTGTTTTCTGTCATATCTAACGTGATGCTTCATGTTGGACTCTTGGATTAAAATAGACGTGAGTGAAAACTCTGGTCTGCAGAACTTTATTTGGTCCGGGGTGGACCTGGGCTGAGCCGTGATGCTGGTGAACTGGAATGTGAGTCACGTAAGGCTGGCAGACGTCAGACAATCAGCACGACTCCCAGAGAGCCAGCAGCTGCCTCGTCAGCTCAGGGGGGATCCCTGTAATACCCCCCACTTCATCACTGTCCCTGCAGCCTAACCTCACACTGCCAGAACCAAATCCTGGTTGTAAATGGACTTTTCTTGGGACAAAGGATGAACTTTACGAGCAGTCGGGGTTAAAAATCTGGAAGATTTCCAGGAGTTTAAATATCTGCTGTACACATCAGCCTGACATTGCTAATAAAAAAGACCCATCGCAAACAATACAGAAATGCAGAGCTGAAAGTAAGCCTCAAACAGCTGCTGTGAGACATCTCTAAAATCTCCTGACCTGTCGGCTACAGAGGAGTTAATTCTACAGGACAAGTTTCAGATGGGGGTGTCGACTGCCAGGTCTCTGCGGTCTACACTCATCTCCAGGTCAGAGGTCACTCTTTCAGGGATGAAGATGTTCACATCCTTGATAGAGAGGAACGATGGTTTGAGAGAGGAGTAAAGGAGGCCATCTTTGTGAAAAGAAACCGTCCATCATTAAACAGAGGTGGAGGCCTCCGGGTTCAACTGTCCCCCTCTTACAATGCTGTTATTGCTAGTATCACTCAGCCCTCTGTGAATAGCAAACAACCATCAGGGTGCTAACGATCCATCGTTAGGCTGATGGTCCTCCTTGATCATGTGAGCAGCTGGTTCTGGATGTCCACAAACTGGTTGATCCACCATGAGAAGGTGATATTTATAAGACTGAGTTTGTGAGAGCTCCTCAGACTGAAGAAGTCCTTTGGATGAAAGACAAAGTGTTTCCACAAGTTTTTTAAATCCATCCAGAGGACCTGACTCATCTGTGTCAGACTAATTCTAGTTTTTTATGCAGGGATGGATTCAAATAAATCTGCACTTCCTGTTTTGAGTCTGAGCTCAGTCACGAGGTTTGTGCACGTTTGTTTTGTTCTGTATGAAACAACGTTCTGCCACCAAAACTCAGAGCTCAGTTAGTGATGGAGCTCACGTTTTGATGTATTTATTTTCCAAACCTCAAGAGTAGAGGAACAGAAAGTGTCCGTCAGAAGAAAAGAAGACCCCACAGAGCAGCTGCAGAGCGTTTAGTTCAGAACCTCAGCAGTCGTTACGACACCAAGACTTCAGAGTTTGAACCAAATAAAACTCTTGATCTTAGTTTCTATTTGGTTCAGTTTTATTTTTACATTTTAAAATCTCAAACTAATGTGGCATTCCCTGTTTTTATTTTTTTTATTTTACTTTTTAATCTAAACCACAAGAAATGAAGTGAGACATTTAAAAATAACTCATTATTTATAGAAAATAATTTGTGAATACATTTCCTTCTGATCTAAACTGAAAGTAGTTTCTTTAAAAGAAGAAACCTGTCATCTTAAATTCAGTTCTATTATTGATTTAAATGTTGCGGCTGCAGAGGCTGATGGGAAATGTAGTGAATCTGCAGCAGTAACTCACCGTGCCGGCCGGGTCTGCAGCTGCTGGAGGTTCTGGTGTCGTCGCTCTTTGTGAGGATGCTGAGCATCCCCTCACTTTAAAAAGCTCCCAGAGTTGTGTCCAGAACATGTGACCTCCTGAGCTGCAGCTCACTGGGTGGGCCGGACCGACTCATAGAAGTCGGCTGTGGTCCAAATGAATAAAAGAACCAGAACCTCATGAGCTCTCTGCTGGAGATGCAACAGTTTCAGCTTCAAACAGCTATAATTACAGTAAAACATTCCTCTTTTTCTAATTTCTGCTTTAAATTAAAACATTTTACTGTTTGTTTATAACGTTTCTGGATCAAAGTGCTGAGTCAGGGACCGACTGTCCGCTGTGACAACACATTAATGATCAGAAACATGCAAGATACAAAGTAACTACAGTAAATGTAGACGGGAACAAAGTCTGCAGCCCAGATTGGATGGATGCTGGTTGGATGCTTATTGATGCTGATTGGATGCTGGTTGGATGCTTGTTGATGCTGATTGAATGCTGGTTGGATGCTTGTTGATGCTGATTGGATGCTTGTTGATGCTGGTTAGATGCTTGTTGATGCTTATTAAATGCTGGTTGGATGCTTGTTGATGCTTATTAAATGCTGGATGGATGCTGGCTGGATGTTGGTCAGATGCTGGCTGGATGCTGATTGAATGCTTGTTGGATGCTGGCTGGATGTTGGTCAGATGCCGGCTGGATGTTGGCAGGATGCTGGCTGGTTGCTGATTGAATGTGGGTTGGATGCTGGCTGGATGCTGACTGGATGTTGGTCAGATGCTGGCTGGATGTTGGTCAGATGCTGGCTGGATGTTGGCTGGATGTTGGCTGGATGTTGGCTGGATGTTGGTCAGATGCTGGCTGG
>JBBPBX010004182.1:26574-58158 GCA_038048925.1 Garcialebias charrua | reverse complement strand
ATACTGGCTGGATGTTGGTCAGATGCTGGCTGGATGTTGGTCAGGAGTTGGCTGGATGTTGGTCAGATACTGGCTGGATGTTGGTCAGGAGTTGGCTGGATGTTGGTCAGGAGTTGGCTGGATGTTGGTCAGGAGTTAGCTGGATGTTGGTCAGCTACTGGTTGGATGTTGGTCAGGAGTTGGCTGGATGTTGGTCAGGAGTTGGCTGGATGTTGGTCAGGAGTTGGCTGGATGTTGGTCAGGAGTTGGCTGGATGTTGGTCAGATACTGGCTGGATGTTGGTCAGGAGTTGGCTGGATGTTGGTCAGGAGTTGGCTGGATGTTGGTCAGGAGTTGGCTGGATGTTGGTCAGATACTGGCTGGATGTTGGTCAGGAGTTGGCTGGATGTTGGTCAGGAGTTGGCTGGATGTTGGTCAGGAGTTGGCTGGATGTTGGTCAGGAGTTGGCTGGATGTTGGTCAGATACTGGCTGGATGTTGGTCAGGAGTTGGCTGGATGTTGGTCAGGAGTTGGCTGGATGTTGGTCAGGAGTTGGCTGGATGTTGGTCAGGAGTTGGCTGGATGTTGGTCAGGACTGGCTGGATGTTGGTCAGGAGTTGGCTGGATGTTGGTCAGGAGTTGGCTGGATGTTGGTCAGGAGTTGGCTGGATGTTGGTCAGATACTGGCTGGATGTTGGTCAGGAGTTGGCTGGATGTTGGTCAGGAGTTGGCTGGATGTTGGTCAGATACTGGCTGGATGTTGGTCAGGAGTTGGCTGGATGTTGGTCAGGAGTTGGCTGGATGTTGGTCAGTCTGGGACTGAACACCTCAATGTGTAACTGGCTGCTATACTTCCTGACCGGGAGACCACAGACAGTACGGATCGGGAGTAACACATCTAGCACCATCACATTGAACACAGGGGCCCCACAAGGATGTGTGCTGAGCCCCCTTCTATTCACCCTGCTAACACATGACTGCACACCATCGTACAGCTCCAACCACTTCATCAAGTTTGCGGACGACACAACAGTGGTGGGTCTCATCAGCAACAACGATGAGACGGACTACAGGAACGAGGTGAGCCGCTTGGCCTTGTGGTGCGGACACAACAATCTCACTCTCAACGTGGAGAAGACAAAGGAGATTGTTGTGGACTTCAGGAAGAGGGATGCACAACATGCCCCTCTGACCATCAACAGCACCGCAGTGGAGAGAGTGGACAGCACCAAGTTCCTGGGAGTGCACGTCTCAAAGGACCTGTCCTGGAGCAGGAACACTGCAGCACTGGCCAAGAAGGCTCACCAGCGCCTCTACTTTCTCCGCAAGCTGAAAAGGGCTGGAGCTTCAACCCCCATCATGTGCACCTTCTACAGAGGTGCCATAGAAAGTGTCCTGACCAGCTGCATCACGGTGTGGTTTGGTGCATGTACTGCATCCTGCCGCAAGAGCCTCCAGCGCATCGTGAGAGCAGCTGAGAAGATCGTCGGCACCTCCTTCCCCTCACTGCAGGACTTACACAGCAACCGCCTCACTCGGAAAGCCCTCTGCATGGCAGGTGATCCCACACACCCACTACACAGCTGCTTCAGACTGCTGCCATCAGGGAGGAGACTGAGGAGTCTCCAGGCTCGAACCAGCAGACTAAATGACAGCTCTGTTCATCAGGCAGTCAGGATGCTAAACTCTCTGCCTGCTCTGCCTCCCCTCCCATTTGAACTGCCTTAACACAAAAAACTTTCTCACACATTACCACAACACAAAGATTTTAACACTGGACTCTGTGTCATCAAACGGGTTATTCACTAAACTCTCGGTCATGTGCTCATTCAGTTTGCACTACTTCTCATATTTGCACTAATGTTTGTATTACATTACTGCCTATAGTCATACTACTGTTTACATTCACTGTTTACATTTATTAATACGGTTTACATTTATTACTACTGTTTACATTTACACTACTTTTATCTACACTACTGCAGATACATATACAGTATTCTCTGACTAGCCTTATCTAAGGATGCCAAATGTGCCTTATGTGCCTCACTGCATATGCCACTTTGCCTCTATACCAACATCAACTACCTCATACATATACTGTGTACATTAACTTATATGCTGCTGTGCCACTCTTTGCAAATGTCAATGCTAGAACCTTCAGTTTATTTTATAGATATACTTTTTATACTACTATGCAAAAACTCAGGACAGTATTACACTTTTATTATTTCATTTTATGCTTATGTTCATTGGGTGTTTGGTGTTTCAGTGTTGGTGTAAATTTTCATACTTTTATACTATTATGAAAAAACTCAGGACAGTGTTACACTTTTACTATTTTATGCTTATGTTTATTAAATGTTTTAGTGTTTAGATGGTTACTGTTGCACCGAGGGACTGAGAGAAACGCAATTTCGGTCCTGTGTATGTCCTGTACATATTGCAGTTCTGACAATAAAGTTGACTTTGACTTTGATACTGGCTGGATGCTGGTCGGATGCTCCTGCTGACACAGCATCATCTTATCCATGGACCTGCTGTCTGTGTGTGTTCAGATGTTTTTACAGAAAGTTTCAGTCACAGATTCACTGCAGCATGTTTCTGTAGTCTGTCTGTCCATCATGTGATTCTTCAGCTGCTTCAAACCTCAGCAGCTGGACAGAACCAGAACCAGAACCAGAACTAGAACCAGAACTAGAACCAGAACCAGAACTAGAACCAGAACCAGAACTAGAACTAGAACCAGAACCAGAACCAGAACCAGAACTAGAACTAGAACCAGAACTAGAACCAGAACTAGAACCAGAACTAGAACCAGAACCAGAACCAGAACTAGAACTAGAACCAGAACTAGAACTAGAACTAGAACCAGAACCAGAACCAGAACCAGAACTAGAACCAGAACTAGAACCAGAACTAAAATTCTGGTTCTGGTTCTGAAAATCCGGTCTCACAATTCACAAGGAACTTTATGCAAACCACCTCATCCATTACAAGAACAGTATTTCTCAAGCCAAGTCCAGCTACTTCTCTGACATCATCAGTTCCAATGTTGGTAATTCAAAGACATTGTTCTCTCTCCTTCACCGTTCTGCCTCATCTCCTAAAGCTAGATTTATACTTGCAGCGCACGAGGGTGCGCGCGCCAAAAGTGACGCAATATCGCAGTCCCCGTCCCTGCGCGTAGTCTTGGCGCGTGTCACGCACCTCCGAATTTTTGAAACTCCGCAAGGCTAGTGCGCGCGCCGCGCCGTTGTTTTGCCGTTGACTTTTGCCGTTGACTTTTGCCGTTGACTTTTGCCGTTGACGCCGTGGACTGGGCTCAAAACAAGAGATGGACGCTTTCGAAGCTGCTCTGGCTGAACACATCCGGCTGTATCGCCATTTGTATGATCCCTCTATGAGAGAACACAAAGATCTGTAAATGGCACAAAATTCATGGAAGGACATTGCTGAAGCGATGCAGAAGGAGGAATCAGTCTGTAGAAAAGCTTGGAAAAACATGCGGGATCGCTTTGTGAAAGCCAAGAAGAGGGTGACCAGAAGTGGCAATCCTGACACCAACAAACCGGTGCCAATCATCATTGTGGAGCTGAGTTGGCTGTCCAGGTTCATAAAACACAGCGAAACGGACACCAATATGGAAAAAGAGGTAAAAAATAAATAAATAAATAAACGTTAAAAAAAAAACGTTAGTACTGCTTTATTACAGCTAGCATAGCATGGAATACAGCAGGCCCTGCTGTGCAGCCTACCATATGTTGTTTACCCTTTGTAGTCATTGATATGAATGATAAACTGTGAGAATGAATTACCAAAACATGGCTTAATAAAAATATAAATCAAGCTGCTGACCAGTAAATGTGAAATAGTGGAAATAACCATTGTATTGTATCCGTTACTGTTTCTTTTTGTACTGATGGATGTCAATGTCTGTTTTTTAGCCTGAAGAAACACCACAGAGCCAATCACAGGACGATACATGGTGCCTCGACCAGACCGTCACCCCATTCGACCAGACCGGCGTCACCCCCATGGGACACTCTCACCACCATCGACCATGAGTCAATCACACCCATCATCTCTCACAACCTCACGCCCATCAACCTGGCAGTACGCCACATAGGGTGTTTTCCTCTGCGCAGGTCCTCCACGCCACTTTCTCCCTGTCCAACGGTGTCCATACCCGTCCCATCTCGATCCTTGCCAGGGTCAAGCAGCAATAGCAGAAGCGTCAGCCCTAGCATCAGCTCATGTATTGATTTCCTCAGGCTTCCGGCGCCATTGTGCGTCCAAATAAACACAGGGTAGCTGACCCTGTTGCACATCTGATTGAGAAGCTATCTCAGGATAGGGAAAATGTACTGCAGGAAAGGGGCGACGTAGAGAAAACGCACAATGTGCAGTGGGATCAGATCAACAGAGAGAAAGTGTGGCTTGCTCAGGAGTGGGAGCGGTTGAAGGCAGAGAGGGATTGGGTCAATCAGGAGAAGGACAAAATAAATGAGTACAACATAAAGCGGCATGAAAGTGAAGACGAACTCTTTGGAGGCATGGTTGCAGGCATTCTGACACGAGTTGATGCCACTCACAAGGCCCTCATCAAATTTAAAATCCACCAGCTACTATTTGATGCAGAGCGGGACTTCCCCGCTGCAAAGTAGCTTTCTTGTTTTAAGAGAAAATATGTGTGTGTGCAATATCTTTTTATTTTTTTGCTAAACTACAAATAAAATCGTTTGAGACATTTCATATTCTCCATCTTTCAACATTACATGGGACCCCTTATTATTAAAATAGGATTAAGTCACATTGTGGTCGTAATTTAATTGAGTAATCAGTTTTTTCAATCTAAAGTGGAAAGCCCAAGAGATACTACTGTAGTGGAATACCTCATCTCTGATATTTTAGGCTTGACCTTTAAGTACACCTCTCCACATCTCTCTGAAACTCTCAGTGTTAGACTTTCTTGAAGCTCTCAAGGACACTATTTTTGTTACAATTATTTTGAATTAATGGACACCAATTAATCAGATTGAACTTTCTCTTTAATGTGTGTTAATTCAGAATTGATCAACAGTATATTTTTGTCATTTAATGATGATTTTACTAAGCTGGTATATTTTAAATATGCCAAAGTTAAGAGAACATCTCAGAATGATCTTGCTCTAAACTGTCTGCTCTGTGCAGAACAACTGTCTTAAAGTTGACTGAACAATCCGTGCGTATTTGTTGAACTGTTTTTGGAACGAAGGAAAAGTGCTAGACATAGCTTGCTTTCTGTCTCCCGTCCTTTCTAAAAACAATGGCCCTCATGCACGAACCGTTCTTACGCACAGATTTGTTCTTATACTGTGCGTACGAGTGATTTAGGATCATTTGTGGCATCCAACAATGTTTTCGTATCCTAGGATTTTTTTCAGATACGAACAAAATTTACGTGTGGTCCAGACCTGTCGTATATTTTAGGAGCAGTCAGTCTGCTGTCATCCAGACGGCCTTTTCTCCACTAATAACTTTATATTTCGTTATTTAGAAAATATTTTGAGTTTAAAAACAATTAAATGCAACCACACATATTGGTTTAATTAAAGCGGCTTCAACACCCCCCCCCACGTCCACCACCTTGCGCCACCCGCGCGTGACCCCCCGCGCCACTCATGTCGACCACCGTGTGCCACGCAACGCGCCCGCGCAACCACGCCACGCGCCCCCACCCCGCGCAACTCATGTCGACCACCGTGTGCCACGCAACGCGCCCGCGCAACCACGCCACGCGCCCCCACCCCGCGCAACTCATGTCGACCACCGTGTGCCACGCAACGCGCCCGCGCAACCACGCCACGCGCCCCCACCCCGCGCAACTCATGTCGACCACCGTGTGCCACGCAACGCGCCCGCGCAACCACGCCACGCGCCCCCACCCCGCGCCACTCATGTCGACCACCGTGTGCCACGCAACGCGCCCCGCGCAACCACGCCACGCGCCACTGTCGACACACACACACACACACACACATACACACACACACACACACACACACACACACACACAGCCGCTGCAGAGACAGGGGAGAAAAAAGCGAAACCAGCTTATTCAGTTGTTTCATGTCATTTTTAATATAAACTGCCTGTTGACTGTGGGCGCTCACTGATGTCATCTGTATTCTGTGTGGGTCTGCGCTCAGATCCGGGGCTGACACTATGATCAAAGGCGAGTCACTTTTAATTCGCCAAACGCGTTTGTGTGTTTTCTGACGCATAAAAGCCGGAATGAATGGACACTTCCTGCTCGCGGTGGCAGGAAACTATATCCTTATATGGTGTTTTGAGGGGTGGAAATTATGTAAATTACCTTCACGCGAGCACGCGCAGGTGAGTAGAACAGGTGGAATTCATCACCTTTAAGCAGCCCGTTTACACGCTTTTCCTGTGGATAGAAGACTTTGTTGGTTCTGACGTGGCATGTTCGTACGAACGCTTCGTACGAACAAAAGTAGGAGAAATTTAGGATAAGAATAAGAACATTTTCGTGCATGAGGGCCATTGTGTGAGATAAACCCAATGAAGACACTTTTAAGCCTTACAATAGGGAACCCACTGACTTTAACAGCACACAGGACAGGAGGCAATTATACCACACACATGTCCTCCTAGAGAGAGGACATGTGTGTCCTCTGAGCCAATAAGAGAGTGGGTTATAGCTGGAAAACAGATTTAGCTGGAAAACTTTTCCAGCTAAATCTGGAAAACTAAAAACAACAGTAGCTCATGGCTCACTGCTAAAGCTGGAAAACTAAAAAAAACGCTAAGCATTATGGGAAAGACAACAAAATCCACTCTCTTATTGGTTAAGGGGAGTGGCTGTGTTGTGTTTCCCATCATGCTTAGCGCTTTTTTAGTTTTTTCAGCTTTAGCTGGACAAACTATTGGTTATAACTATTGGTTATAATGGGAAAGACAACAAAATCAACTCTCTTATTGGTTAAGGGGAGTGTCTTCATTGGGTTTATCTCACACAATGTTAAGAAGTGCAGTCACAGAATGTGATTGAACACAAGTGCTCTTTGAAGCTGGATCGGAAAAGTATCGGCAGGTTTGATCCGATACCCGATACTTAAATAATGCTGGTATCGGATACCGATACCGATACTGGATTGGATCTGCCCCATCTCTAATATATATACTGTATATATATATGATTCCACCAGTGGTCACATGCCAAAGTGACCCTGGGCAAGACAGTGAACCCCTCATTGTCTCCAATGAGTGTCCCATTGATGTATGAATGTGATAAATCACTAATTAGTCACTTTAAAATTATTTGCTCAGTTAGCTTTGTATAGATCTAGTAGAGAGCTGGGTAAATAAGTGCACATACAGTATTGTAGTGTACAGTGCTTTGAGTGCCTTGCTAAGATAGAAAGTTCTATGTAAGTACAGTCCATTTACCATTTATGTCACTGGACCAGTGAGTGTGTTTGTGTTCCGAATATCAGGGGAACACACTATTCCATGGGAAAGTATTGCCCAGTGTGCTGGAAAGAAGGATTTGACTGATGGTCAAACCTCAGTTTAAGTAGGAGCAGTGCGGCTTTCATTTGAATTTCAGAAGAGAAGACCAGATCTTCCCCCTTGCAGAGTTGTTGAGGGGGTCTTGGGAGTTTGTGTTTTGTAGATCTGGAGATAATGACCATGTTCCTCAAGGTTTTCTGTGGAGGGTGCTGTGGGAGTATGAGGTGCCAGTACCACTTCAAAGATACATCTAGTTCCTGTCTAAACAAAGCAATGGCTGTGTTTGCTTCCTCAGCACAAAGTTGAGCTCATTCTCATTGCAGGTACAGTAGGTGCTTACCAACACAGATAATGGCCAGCAGAATGTAGGTCAGTCATGTAACTAAAGTTTTGACGGTTTAAGTGAGATGCTTTGTTTAGTCTGCATATCAGTAAATCTGGAAAACTACTGTGATAAACTATGACAAACTGCACCATTTTGGTTCACCTCATGACAGCCTTTAAATGCTTGTTTCCAAACTTTGTTATGAATACTGTACATCAAAGTCCATGCTCAATCATCCAGGTAGAAAATCCAGTAATGGTCAGTCAGGTCATCTGCACAGTTTCTTTTTTTGTGGAAAGACGTTTCGCCCTTTATCTGGAGGGCTTCATCAGTCTTAGGAGTTCCAGGTAAACTGTTTTCCCCACTAAGTAGTACACGCCTTTAGTGGACCAACCATGGCCAGTTTGCTGGTGATAAAATGGTTTCTGGGGGCGGTCCTGTCCCCCGTCGACTCCTCCCAGGCAGGCAGCCACAGCTAAAGTGGTTCAATACATCAAAGTTCATACTCAATCATCCAGGTACAAAATCCATTAATGGTCAATCAGGTTATCTGGAAACATCTTTCCACAAAAAAGAAACTGTCCAGATGACCTGATTGACCATTTGTTGATTTGTTATGAATACCTTTACCTTTTGAACTCTGTTGAATTCAAAATGGCTGAAGCAGGTAATCAGGATTAGCCAACAGAAAAATAGCCACCACTTAAGCCCCCAGTATACTTGCGCGTACTCCCTGTACGCCTCTGTACGACGTACGTACGCTGAGGCAAAAGCGTAGCCCCGCGTAGCCCCTCAGGGCACGAACGCACAAAGCTCTTTTTTTTACGACCGCGCAAGTGTCTGACCATAAACTTCCCCGGCGCCGGACTGTTTTGTATGTTACACAAATGAATTAAATTCCTCTTCTTTATCGCTGATCGGGCCTTTTCTTTTGTTTTTTTGCCAAAAGTCAAGTAATTGCTTCTTCCTCCGTTCACTCAATGACTGAAATGAATGAATTCAGGTCCTACCTGGGTGCGCAAGGTTTTAAATATTCCCTGGTGGGCTGTGGGCTACAGGAAAAGCGCTCCCTGTTATTTTTATTTCTGAGATAACTTTTTATAACATATAAAGTAGAAACACCGCAGCAGAACACCGCAACGGGCTGCAGCGGGCTGCTCATGTGAGTTCTCGATGTTTCTCACTGAGCTGACTGAGCTGTCAATCATTTCAGTAGGCGTGTCAGCAAGTGACCAATCAGCGACCTCAGTTTGTCCCCTCTGCGCGCAGCTGCAGAGGGGACAGCTGCAGCTACTCACATTAACAACAAGGATTTGGAGCGAAAACGCGAGCATTTGAAAGCAGAAGCTATAACAGCGAACGCATGCGCACAAAATGCGCGCGTAGAGTGGCGTAAAGGGAGGACGCTGAGGTCTATTGGAGGCTTAAGCCAATAGTTTGACACTGAGCTAAAATACTTTGGCAGTGGCTGTCATTCCCAACACATACTCCAAGCAGAGAAAGGTTGTGCAATAATATGTAAGATCTCACAAAATATCTTTTGAATTTCACCTGAACCTGAAATTATAACTTTTTAAACTTAATATCAAGATGATCTTTTTATAACTCTTGCCTAAAAGTTATATTTAGCAATATTCTGAAAAAGTATCAAACAAAGCTCAGTGAAATTTATTGGAAAGTTGTAGCCGAAGGAAGAGCTTATCCAGTGTGGGTGCAAATCTGGATCACTTTGCTCAAAAGTGCCCCAATGAAAATGGACACTGGCTTTGGTGGAGAATATGGTCTCCGTGTTCTCTTCAATTTTGATAACATGCCTGTTGGCTTTGGGGAGTGTGTGTTTGCTGTAGGCAGCAAACAAGTGAGCTGCACATTCACCTAATAGATGTATGTATATTTTTTTTAAGTTCTCAGTTTGCTGTGTTTTGGGCTTAGCGTTGCAGACCAAAAAGGACATATTTTCAGTTTGCATCCCTTCAGCTGGGGGACGGGTACAAAATGCTCAGGTAGCATTGTTGTGTGAGAGAGGTGTTTAGCAATCTGTCAATTAATTACTGTCTTGCTCTTATGAGGTGGAAGCCATTCTGCATCATGTGTTCCACAAACCACCTGCCACCCCTGGGACCACCGCCTGAGTCTTCCTAAAGTAGATTATGGTGGGATGTTGAGAACAGTAGATTCACAGGTCTACGGTATCTAGGACAGTGGCTCAATGCATCACCAATTACATGGCATGACAGAAGCTCTCTCTCTCTCTCTCTCTCTCTCTCTCTCTCTCTCTCTCTCTCTCTCTCTCTCGCAGGTATCTTGTGTCTTATTCTGATTCTATTTATGTAAATCTGGACTCAGTGGAATTATGTCTCACTCAAAGCTATGCCTGGATGAAGCTCATTTAAAGGGCCCTGAAGGTGGGAGATTTTAGAAGACCCCCCATCACACACACACATACATACACACACACACACACGCACGCACACACACACACACACATACACACACACATACATACACACTCCAGCTGTTTTTTTGTTTTTGTTTTTTTGTTTGCTTTGTTTTGATTTGATTTTAAAGAGAGTGTTGGGTTTAGGTGTCAAACAAATGGCAGATGATTCTACTTTGACATTGTAAAGAGGTCATGCTCATCCTCTGGTAATAATTTGGCTCTTTCCTATTTGTCTCCAAGTCCAATAATTTGGGCCTGATGTTAAAATCCCAAATGTTCTTCCGTGTTTGTGTACTTTTAATCTAACTGTGATCCTTAACTCCATCATGAAGAATTAATATGGGCAGCTAAAATTAGGGGGAAATGTAGTCCACTCATAGTATCTAAGTACCTGTACCGTATTTCCGCCTGATAGGCCGCACCCTTCTATAAGTCGCTTTGTCCAATTATTGGCAATAAATTGGAAAACTCCATAAACTTGTCGCACCTTCAGTTAAGTCGCACCTACGTCACCGCCAACGTAACCCGTCACCCACCGCTGACGTGACGCGTCACCACTGAGACAACCCGGAAATGTGGTCCGAGTGTTTAGCTCTGCTGCAAATATCTGCCACAGGAGCGCACAGCAAGTCTTTAAGAAGATTAACACTTAAAAACAATTACGTGTTTGCTAAAAAGTTATAGCAAATATGTGTCTGAGCTGAACTTTTCCTTAATAAATTAACGTACAGGTGGTCCCCGACTTACGAGCGAGTTCTGTTCCTACGAGTCGCTCGTAAGACGAAAATTCGTATGTCGGAACACAAAACACGTGTCGCTCGTAAGTCTGGATTTTCGGTCGTAAGTCGGAAAATTTATGCTAGCGCTACTACGAACACTCGTTTTTCAACACAAACGTACATACTAGTTCATAAACATGCTCAGAAACTTGTTTACAAACTGTTAGCTAACACACTTTCATCTAAAAACACATACCAGTGCTGTATTTTCTGTATGTTCTGTACAACTTTACTGTTCGTTAGTCAGCTCGTAAGTCTGGAACCTCGTGTGTCGATGCGCTCGTAAGTCGGGGATCACTTGTAATTGTGAAATGAGCTGGATTAAAAAAATTTGTTTTGCTACGTCTGATGAAACAGTACGTGAGCGCGCAACGGGCGGAAACCCTGCATTTCGTTAAAATTTAACAACAGAAACACCTACAAATATATATTTGTTAGCTGACATTATTGTAAGAGTGTGTCTCAGTTCAACTTTTGTTAATAAATGATTACAAATCAGCTGAATTTAAAACGTAAACAACATGACTGCGCGCACCCACAGAACAGACCCACTTTGCAGCGAGCGCTGCATTTCGTTAAAATTTAACTACAGAACGCCTAAAAATATATATTTGTTAGCTGACATTATTGTAAGAGTGTGTCTCAGTTTAACTTTTCTTAATAAATGATTATAATGGTCAAATCAGCTCAATTTAAATACCGGTAGTTTCGCTACCGCATAAACAAAACGAGCACGCGCAGCACCAGACATGCAGTAGCAGTGAACAAACCTGCATGTATTTTAATTTTAGCAGGATAAACACCTAAAAATATATATTTGTTAGCTGACATTATAGTAAAAGTGTGTTTCAGTTTAACTTTTCTTAATAAATGATTATAATGGTCAAATCAGCTCAATTTAAATACCGGTAGTTTCGCTACCGCATAAACAAAACGAGCACGCGCAGCACCAGACATGCAGTAGCAGTGAACAAACCTGCATGTATTTTAATTTTAGCAGGATAAACACCTAAAAATATATATTTGTTAGCTGACATTATTGTAAGAGTGTGTCTCAGTTTAACTTTTCTTAATAAATGATTATAATGGTCAAATCAGCTCAATTTAAATACCGGTAGTTTCGCTACCGCATAAACAAAACGAGCACGCGCAGCACCAGACATGCAGTAGCAGTGAACAAACCTGCATGTATTTTAATTTTAGCAGGATAAACACCTAAAAATATATATTTGTTAGCTGACATTATAGTAAAAGTGTGTTTCAGTTTAACTTTTCTTAGTAAATGATTAAAATTGTCAAATCAGCTGAATTTAAATAGTTTCACTATCACGTAAACACAAGTGCGCGCACCCACAGACCAGACCCGCTTTGCAGCGAGTGCTGCATTTCGTTAAAATTTAACAACAGAAACACCTAAAAATATATATTTGTTATCTGACATTATTGTGAGTGTGTCTCAGTTTAACTTTTGTTAATAAATGCACTTTGATGGTTACAATGACATAAAAAAAGCAGCTTTAAAATTACTACACGCTCACCCGCCCATAAAGATGACAGAAACAGATATTTATTTTACGGTTTTTATTAAAACAAATTGTTTTTTCAAACCCTTCGAATTCCTCGTCCTCTGTGTCACTTGCAAAAAGTTCAGCCAGAGGAGGAGGCAGGTTTCCTGTTGTCAAAGGCCCCTCCATCTCCTCCTCCTCACCACTGTCTGAGTCCTCCTCAGCAGCTCCAGCTGACGGTGGGAGGAGGCCAGCCTTTCTACCCTGGTTGGTTCTGGTGGTGACCGACGTCCAGGCCTTGTCAATCCACTCCACCGCTTGGGAAAATGTGGCATGCCTCATTCTCCTAGTGGCCGTGAAAGAGTGCTTCCAGCTAACCATCCAATCTTCCCATAGGTTGCGAAGAGCACACTTAAAGCTTCTGTTCACTGAAATGTCCAGTGGCTGCAGCATTTTTGTCAGTCCACCCGGGATGATGGTGGGCACTGTGTTCAGAGTTTTTATTTCATCCTTGATGGCGGGGTGATGTGGGTTCGCATACTGTCCATCACTAAAAGTGCTTTCTTAGTTTCAAAAAAGCCATCAGGGCAATGGACGAAGCACTTGTTTAGCCAGAAGGACATCATGGATTCATCCATCCAACCCTTTTGGTTTACTGAAACAACGACACGGGGGTGAAGTCCTCCTTGGACATTGTCTTCCACTTGAAGATCACGGGGTGGGTGTGGGGGGGGGGAGGTTTGGAGCCATCTGCTCCACAGGCCAGAACCACTGTAAAGTGTGATTTTTCGTGGCCTATGGTTAAAATGTTTATTATTTTCTGTCCCTTCTGGGAGACGCTGCGTAGAGGTGTCGTTTCTTTGCCCGAGCCCGACCCTACCCGAGCCCTACCCGACTTCGGGTCGGGCTCGGGCCATATTTTTGGTTTGATTGGCGGGCCGCGGGTCGGGCTCGGGCTTTGATGTGGTTTTTTTAATCATACAGCACAAACAAAACTAAATAAAAATGCACACAATATAAAATTGTTTTAATCTGCTTGTAAAGAATATAAGGCAGTAAGTTTATTGATGAGGAAATAATTAATAGAGTGAATTTAGATGGTGAAAACCGCAGCGCACTGAGCGCAGCCACTGGCAACTCAGCCAGAGAGCAGGCGCGCGGCGCGCGCCTGACAGCGTCTCCCCCGACATGCTGGACTTTTTAGTGACATTTCTCGAACCATTTTACCGTGCACAGAGAGAACTGGAGGGTGACAAATATCCCACCAACCTGGTTTGTCTCTGGAATGAGAAACTGAAGCAACACTGCCAGTCCTCACACAGACTCTCCGCAGCAGGTGTTTCTGCGCCGCAGACATGCAGAAGTGCTGGAGCGCAAAATTATTATCCACGACTTGCAGAGAGTTGCATTATTTCTGTGGCCTAACTTTAACGAGCTCAAAATTATGTCACCAGCTGACGTGCGTCAGGTGCACGCTCACGTCCGCACACTGCTCTCTCTGCGGCGGAACAAGTTGCCGCATTCCTGACATTCCTGAAGCTTCAACAGCAAACTGCGAGCAGCGCGCTCACACCTCCTCCTCCTCCATCAAAACAAAGAAGAACAACATCAAGTTCTTTTGCTGAGTGGGAGAACGCAGTAAAAGCTTAATAAATAAACGTAGTGTTTTTTTTTTTTGTTGTTGTTGTTTTTTTTTTTAATCGGGTAGGGTCGGGTCGGGCGGTGATTTCTAGGAAATCAGCGGGCTCCCTCGGGCTTGGGTAATTAAACTTAGGGCTCGGGTAGGGTAGGGCCGTGGATTTCCGGCCCGATGACAGCTCTAACGCTGCGGCCCATCGGGATGTCGAATGTCAGAGGAACTTCGTCCATGTTGACAATGTGGTCCTGTGCTATTCCATGGGCCTGGACCTAGCGCGAGACAGACAAAGGGAGACATTACCGTACAGTAAACAATAGCACTTTGAGATTTTTATTAATGAAAAGTGCGGTATGAATTGAATTCATTATTATTATTATTATTATTATTAAACAAAACAAAACAAAAAGAGCGTGCACAACCACAGACCACAGACCCACTGTGAGCGCGCGAACAGACCTGTATCTACCGATTTTATATTAAATTAATATATTAAAATTTAGCAAGATACAGTAAACACACAAACAAAATGATAGCTTACCTGGCGAGACACAAAGGCACGAAAGCTAGCGACTTTGTCCTCAAAGTCTACCTGGAGTTTTTGGCACATCGTGGTCCGAGTCCGTATAGAAAGCTCATGCCTTCTCATGAACCGAAAACACCACGATGAGCCCCTGGCGAACTCCGAGATCTGCAGGTCCTTAGCCACCGCCATGGCGTGAAGCCATAGCTGGACGGTCGAGTCCCCTCTCCCACAGGCGCGCTCCTCGAGGATCGAGGTCTTGACCTTGTCCTCCAGGTCCGGCCAGCGGGCTTTGTGGCCTTGGTTTGCCCTTTTGGAATGCTTTGTGGCGGTGAGCGCTCCCTCTGCTTTGCGCCAGTCACGGACCACTTTTTCGCTGACCCCAAAGTGGCGGTCAGCTGCCCGGTTTCCATGCTCCATGGCAAATTTGATGAACTGGAGCTTGTACTCTGCGGTGTACGACCTCCTCTTCGGCGCCATTGTTCGTCTCTTGTCTCGCTGTTGTCCTTCGTTGATCATCTTTCTTTGTCTTCTCCCACTCACTCTCAGAGATGTCGGCTGGGTGATGGGTTTTTATTCAATACACAAACAACAGGTAACGCATCCAGGTACGGCTGCAAGTACACAGACTAGAGGTCTCTTTAGCGACCCTAGCGGCCGGAACCGGTACTGCCTGCGCGCCTAGTGGCCGAAACTGTTACTATCTTTGCCCCTAATGGCCAAAAGTGGTACTGCACCATTTTTGGCCAAAATGAAAAACGGTCATATCTGAGCCAAAAATTGGTCTAAAAATATGGGAAAAAATTTATAAACATGTCTCACCTCTCCATAAGTCGCAGGGCATGCAAATTATGCAAAAAAACTGTGTCTTATAGTCCGGAAAATATGTTATATACATACTTCTTATTCAGCAGAATATTCTAGGGAATAGGCAATGTATGCACGTCATACAATGCCTAGCGTTCATTTAAACCACTTTTCATGACATGACTCTCTCAAAAAGAAAAAGAAAAGAAAAGAAAGAAACTGTCCAGATGACCTGACCTGTTGGATTTTTTTACCTGGATTATTGAGCATGAACCTTGATAACTTTTCATAACAGTTTCAAAGTAAGATTATATTCGTCTGGGCAGTTACAGCGTGCGCTCTGAAGACATCATTACCTGCAGCGTCCCCTCAGTGCAGACCAAATTTGGGAAAATGGCCTTCTTTTTCTCTGTTCCTGTAAACTGGAGCACCTTACAAAAATATCTGAAGTTGTCAACCTTGACCTCTCTACGGGATTTTAAACTATTTTTAAGTTCATGGCAAAACTCAATGCAGTTCCTGTTTTTAATATTTCACACCAATTTATAATGTAGCACATTTTTATTTTGTTTTATATCACTTCTTCATTTTACTTATCATTGTATATGCTTAATATGATCATTGTTGTGTGTACCCCGTCTGTGTTTTTTATTTATTTAAAACAGGTCTCTCTTGTAAATGAGTCCTTGGGTCTCAATGGGACTAACCTGTAGAAATAAAGGTTGAATTAATGAAATAATCTTATGCTGAGAAGAGGCAGAGGTATAGCAACAGTTTCATCTTAGATGTGTCAATGGAAGTGAGCTGAGGATGACTCAGCTACAATTACACCAATATTTTGCTCAACGTTTGTAGAATTGACTGAAAAAAATGACATTTTTGGGTTTGCTAAGTTTGTCAAGATGTGGCAGATATCCAAATTCAGGTTGACTCCATAAGTAATTGAGCTGAAGATATACGTCCAGTGATTACTTTTTGAGTTCATTAAAAAATTTCTGCTGGTTCATGAGATATTGTGTTAATGCTACAGTCAAGCACACACAGAGTCAGAGACATGGGTAAAAACATGTTTGGCAGCAGGCAAAATCTATAAAAAGAAGAAGAAAAAACCTGCAGTCCTTCATCCTTTGAGAACACCCAAGTTAGGCCAGAGGGCTTCTTTGGTGCAACCTTCACAAGCAGTTCGTGCAATGCAGAGCAGCAATAATACGAAATAGACTGAAAAAGAACTGGCACCCTGGGATCAATGACTTACCTATTTATTTGGACACATCAAAGCAACTACTTAAGTTATAAGGCTGCAAAATGAAGATTAGCTTCATTTTCATTATGAAATGGTTTGATGGTAGATCAAGATAGCAAACTGAGCTGAAGGGCAATTAATCTGGGTACCATTTCATCTATATTGTGTTTAGATATTGGAGGGCAGGGGCTGGAGGGTGGCCGTGTGTGGAGCGGGGTTCAAAAGGAAATTGTGCAATTTGGAATCTGGAGATTGGATCTGAGATGGGAATTTTTAGCCAATCCAACTTCTTCTTGTGACCAAATCAGCCTTTAGAAAGAACTAGACAAACTTTAAAATTGGCAAACTGCAGTGTGCGCACAGTGTGGGAAGACTGCTGAAGTTTGAAGCAAAAGCTGCTAAAGGTTATGCTGTTCAAGATAATCAAAATCCAAAATTTAGGTAGGTAAATCCTAAAATTTGCAAAATGTTAGCTGGATGCTAATTGCAACAAAACACTTGCCAAAGGCTAAAATTAACAACAAAACAGAAATAAATGAACAGGGAAGAGTCTAGAATCTGACCTTTAAGGTGCTTAGCCCCCAGTGCTGACAATGGATCTTAGATTGAACAATGTGGTGGCCATTGGTGTCAGAAGCTTTAATGTATGTGTGTGTTTGAATAAAGTAGATGTCATTTCCTGCATCCTGGTGTATTTTAAACGGTTGATAAACATTTATGTTTACCTACATAAGTAAACACTTGATTAAGTTACTATTTTAGAGACCACAGCACAACAAGAAGTAGCGCTAAGCTAGCGGCGTGCAATACAGATGCACTAGCTAACGCTCTGCTTTACGTTACACAACCTAATAAATGCTTTGTACAAAATCAGTTTTGTGTTTACTGATCATAAACAAAAACTAAATTTATGCAACCAGAAGTTACAATATAACAATATCTACATTTAAAACACACTAAACAAAACACAACTACCTGTAGCTTTAAGCATGAACCTTTAATTTAACCATTAAACATGCAGTACAATGTAATCATGACAGAAAATGGTGGATTTATTTGCAGTTCATACAGATGAACATGTGGTACTTCCTGTTTGTTACTGTTGCATTCAGATGCTCTTGATGTCGGCCGCAGAGCTTTATCATCTTTTACATTTTTCTAGACTCAGTTTAGGTTTTGGAAATGGAATAAACTGTATTCACCATCTAAAGAAGGACTATTCAACTGAACTACGGTACTCAGGGGGCCACAGTAACTGAGAGCCAGCAGTTCAGGGGCCAGACATGCAGCAATTAAAGACATTGTGTAAATAAACCAAGTTTTACAATGATCTGTTACATTTTAAATTTGTTTATTTTCTTGCATTGAATCATAAATGTAATGTAATAATCCTGGGAGGAGTCGACGAGGGACAGGACGGCCTCCAGAAAACATTTTGGCACCAGCTAACTTGTTGGTCCACTTAAGGTGTTTACCGTACTGCTTGGTGGGGAAACAGTATTGGAAATCCTCTGACTGATTATGCCCTCCGGATGGAGGGTGAAACGCTTCTATAAAAAAGAAACTGTCCAGATGACCAGATTGAGAATCATTGAACTGAATTAAATAAATAAATAAAAATATTTGAATTAAATACCCTGATGCATGCTCAATAATCCAGGTAGAAAAATCTAAAACATCTAAGTCTGGTCCTCTGGACATGCCCAGAGGACCAGACTTAGATGTTTTAGATATTTGAATTAAAGGTATAAACAGAAAAAACACTAGCTAAAGCAGAAAAAGATCAGCTTCTAAAAGAAGCACACGCCAAGGTAAAACTTGCAAAAGTGTAGCCAAACACTGGAACAGCAAAAGAGTGGCTGAAAAAAATAAAATAAAATAAATAAAGGTTAGCTATAAGCTAAACAAATATAAAGGCAAACTAAAATAGCACTAGAATGGATTCAACTCTAAACTGGGGAAAATTTGTGAATAAAAAGCAGCTGCACGTGGAAAACAATAGATTAAAAAAGGGGGATGATTTTTATTTATTGCGATCATGAGTTTATTATTCCAAAACAAATCGTAACAAAACAGAACAATACCTCTGAGGTTGTGGAATTCACAGACAACATGACTGCCTCGGCTTACTGGCTGCTCTCAGGGGGTTGTTTCTGCTCTCAACTGGGGGTGTACAGTACAGCGTATACACACCAGAGCTGTACTTTGTTCGTGCAGTGGAAAGGTGAAAGGTGCTGCCGATCTTAGAACCCCCCCCCCCCCCTTGAGAAAACATTATCGCCCAGAAATTCAAAGAACAAACTTACCAAAAATAAATCTTAACACTAGCTCTATACAAATTTCAAGCTGAACTCATCGCTAAATGAAAAACTTTCCTGTGATGCTGCACATCTTGTTTTCTTCTTGTTGTTTTCAGAGTTGTTAGTGTGGCCCTGTTGTGAGCGCAGATAACATCCCTCCTTCACTGCCCGCCTCCTGTCCTCTCTCCATTCAGCCGTTCAGCTCTTGCTGAAGGCTCCGAGTCACAGGGGACGCAGGAGGCTGCGCATGGATCCAACACACACCTAACGGGTCAGTGCTAGTTCATCTCTGAAAGGCCAGAGATAAACTCTGGAAACACACACACACTCGCATGCACACACAAACACGCACGCAATAAGACAGTTTTGGCTCAACAGATGACTACACAAGACAAACAACAAAAACATATCGAAAACGATGTTTCTATCCATCTTCAAAATACAATCTGGATCCAGTGAGGTTTTTTTAACCCTCTACTAAGGTGGATTAAAGCAAAAACGTGGAAATCTGCAGAGTTAGTGTAATAACGTTTCTGGGGGTCATTATCGATGACAAATTGACATGGAAACATCATATCAATTCTGTCAAGAAAAGGATAGCTAAATCAATTGCACTGCTGTATAAGGTTAGGAAATTGTTAGAGGATAGAGCTCTGTACTTGTTGTACAACTCAATTATTGTCCCGCACACATTTACTGGGTTGAAGTTTGGGGTAAAGCATGTAAGACATTTACCGAGCCGGTTTTTGTCCTACAGAAAAGAGCCATAAGAATAATCACTGGGAAACACTATTGTCACCCATCAAGTGTTTTATTTTACAAATTGAAATTATTAAAATTCCATGATTTAGTGGATTACAATATTCTTTCAGTTTTGTACAAAGCTCACATAAATGAATTACCACCAAACATTCTAACACACTTTCTTAAACGTCAAAGTTGCTATAATTTAAAGGGAATTTAGATTTTTGTGAGACCGAAATTTAGAACCAGTTTGAGGGGTCGGTCAACCTCGATCCAAGGAATTAGATTGTGGAACAATTTGGAAGCTGAAATTAAAAATGCAAAATCAACATCTTCATTTAAGAATATGATTTTTAAAAAATTACAAAAAATATATATCAATTAAGTTATCTTGTCTAATTTCAAAATTGTAAATTACATGTGTTGTTCCTTTTTGTCTTCTTGACTTACTATCATTATTATTACATATTTTCACCTCTCTTTCTTGTTGCTTATTGAAGGTTTTTTTTGTATGAATTAATTTGTTCTGTACAATGTGGCAGATAGAATATGATACTCTCTTCATTCTGCCACCCTTCATTTTAAATTTATATTGCATGTCTTGTGTCATGTGCCTGTTCAAATGTTGTTATTTTTATTTGAAATGAATTTAAAAAAAAGTGCCCTGCTAAAACATACATTTGTAAAAGCCTGATCTTCTTGTGTGGTGCTCCAAAAACTGCTCCACAGTTGTTTGTGGCCCCTCCTGTCTTTGATCCTCTCAGACAATATCTTGGGGCCAAGTCCACGATGCTCTGAATTCTTATCCGAGGGCAGATTTCCCCTGAGATGCAAGGAAAATGAGAGTTTCCGCTCTCCAGGAGGTTAGAGTGTCTCATCCTGGATAAGTGTAAATGGCTTTGTTTGTGGTTTTGTCTGGGTGGAGGTCTTTGTTCACAGCACACACGTTCTGTGCAGATTTAGATTTCACCATGCTGGTGCGCAGAACACAATTCAAGCAGTCTCACCTCTGAGCGATAAGGAGGAAGATCGAAACGTGGACCACAAGTCAATTTATAACAGTCCAAACATTTTTTTATACCTCTTAACGTCTAGTGTGGGACTCGGTCAGATATATTGAATATCCATATCTGCATCTGTCCACAAAGACGAGCCAAGTCTCTCCAGAAAACATAACGGATGTGCATCTGAAAAGGAAATCTATGCACACTTCAAACAATCTTAATCTCAGCTGACGCATCGTCAATGCATTTCAATACGGATTCATCAAATGCAAATCCAGGAAAGCAGAGGTGCACTTGACACCATAAGACATTGTGCTTTTTTTGCCATCTTTATTAAGGTCACAGCGTCACTTATAATTCCGTTAGCGTAAGCCTCCTTGTCAGGCTTGTAAATACTTGGTAAATCTTTAATCTTGTGGCTGAGATCGAGCTGATAAAAGTGCAAGAGTGAGAGCAGAAATATGAAATCATTAGATCATCAGCGTATCTGTGAACAAACAGGGGGCCTTGAATATTAAAACCAGACCTCGAACAGTTAAGCAGAAAGACTTTGTCAAAAGCCTGCTCGAAAGCAGCCAATAATGTCGGAATTACATTATAAAGAGATGCTGTTCCACCAGCTGTGAATATGATTACATTTTACGGTTTAGAACTAATAGCACACTTTCAAATGAAACATATTTGACTATAAAGTCCCAAATGCCGAAAAAAAAAAAAAGGCACCATCCAATAAATTGAAACACGCTGGAAATTATGTTTTGTAATCACATCTCTCTTTGGTTGAAAGTTCCTTTTAGTTTGCAAATATTGCTTGAACAAAAAAAATATAATTTTGTTTAAGGTGGATTTTCATTTAAAGTAATTACAGACACAGACATGGAAAATTACTGTAATTACAATACACACTTCCTGACCAGTCTCTCTCATTGATACTTGTGTCTGGCCAATGATTAATGTAAACTGTCAGAATACAATTTTATTCATCCTTCATTTAAAATGAGGTGTGCGGTGGTGGCCAGTCTACAGGGGCAGGTGGGGCACAGCTCCACCTATAAAAACTGATTCACCCCACAAAGTAGTTCCTCCTAAAATTCATGTAAATGACTTGTTTACTGAGCTTGTCGCGTGGAACATGGTGGAACACATCCAGTGATCTGAACAGCCAGCTCCAATAGAATTCCCTTTGGGACATTAGATTTTCTGCCCTGTGTACACATTTGGCTGGTTTTAGCACAATAATACGACCACAAGCACTTGAACTGACGTGAGTTCAAATGCAGGAATATCTTGAAGCAGAGGGGCCAAGAACAGAAAACTGAGGAAGATAGACAAAATGTTGATAAAATGTTGACGTGTGACAGGCCAGGGGTTAAATGATTGGTCTTATAATCAGAGGATTATTCAATCCCTGCTTGGATATTTTGCTGAATTGGTGATGATGGGACGATGACCAATGACCTTGAAACTTCTGACCCTAAAATTAACCCAGGACTAGAGTTGTCATTTCTAATCCAGGCCCGCACCCGGGCCGGGCCGATCTCTGGCTTTTGATGAAGTTTTACGAATCATACAGCACAAATAAAAGTAAATAAGAATACACAATATGAAATTGTGTTAATCTACTTGTAGAGGAAGAGGCAGGTCCGACCGGACGGTTGAAAGAGGTAAAATATATTTAGTTAAGCTTCAGATGGATCAGCTGATCACCGGCCGCTCGCGTCTCCACAACTGCTATCATTTGCAGCAACGGAAGTATCTGAAGCTACAAAAGCCGAGGCGATCAGCTTGTTTAATTAAAATAGCTTTATTCTATGTTTATCCAAATAATTTTGCTCCTAAAAATATTTTTTCTTCATCTCTGTATAATAGCCTGTATTTAGTGTTGATTTTTGTAGGCTATAGTTTTGTAAATTAATATCCATTTGGTGAAACAAGATTATATCTTCCTTTCTTTCAAATGTGTTTTCAAAATATTATGTCAAACGGATTAAATTATAAAAAGAGTAAAAGCTTGATTAAAAAATAAAATGTTTTATTTATTTATATATTTATTTATTTCATGTTTGGGCCTGTAATAACCGTTAATCCATCGAGTCCGGGTTGAGCTTGAAAAAAAAAAAACTACGAGTTTGGACTGGGCTGGGCCAGATTATTTAGGCCCGAATGTGACCCTACCCAGGACCCTCTGACCCAAACCTAACACCCTGAACCCTAAACCTAACTCAGGACCCTCTGACCCAAACCTAACACCCTGAACCCTAAACCTAACTCAGAACCCTCTGACCCAAACCTAACACCCTGACTCGTGGGTGTAAGAAAAAAGGCAAAAGGTTTGTGCACAAAAACATCAACAGCAATTTTCTGTTATAGCTCAGAAAACGTAACACAATTTGTAAAATGTGTGTTGTTACTCATTCAGGAAATTAATGTCCGCCCCATGAATATTTTTGCTCAGGACCCGTCACTGGAGGTGCGATCTAATTATGGCCTAATGCATAACTTATTAAAACTTTGTCTCGTGTGGTGGCAGCCTGCCATTCTCAACCCTCCTTATAAAACCAGAATACACCAAGCTCTTCATTAAACATGCAAACATATTCTTCTGCACCTTGCTGCTTCTCATCAAAAGCAGCTCTCATAAATGAGAATTTTCAACAAAAAAAAAAACATCGGATCAATTATTACTTATGCAGCGAGCAGATGCTTAATTCTGTTTGATGGGATGACATTTCCTGAAGCACATCTCGGAGCGTTTGAAAAATAATTTTCATGGATGCAAAAAATAAAAAAAATCATGTGGAATCCCAATTTTTGAATAGTTTAAAATCGAATGCACATGTCCTGATTCATTTTTTTGGAGGTGGATAATAAGATTTCAACAATTCAGTGATACTTTGCAACTGTTTGAGAAGAATGAAGTTAGCTTCAAAAAGTATTCAAACCCCATATATGCTAAGAAATGTGCTATGCTGTAGCTTTGGGGTATTTTCTTGTGGCGGCCGTGGCGTAGTGGTAATGGCAGTCGTCCCCCGATTGGAAGGTTGGAGGTTCGAATCCCGAGTTCCCACACCATGTGTCGTTGTGTCCCTGGGCAAGACACTTAGCCTCGAGTTGCTCCTGGTAGGACTGGCTGGCGTCTTGCATGGCAGTCTGCCGCTACCGGTGTATGAATGTGTGTATGAATGGTTGGATGGCTGGTGCTGTAAAGCGCTTTGGGCCCCCTCATAGGGGGCTGGAAGGCGCTATGTAAGTAAGCTCCATTTTCTATTCTTTGTTTTTTTTTAATTAATCTTCACTCCCATACTGAAAATAGAAAATCCTAAATTGTGTAAAATGCAACTTCAATTATCTATCCCACAGCAAGATTCTCTGGTCTGTTGGAAACTAAGCTTGTACTGTTTGATTTCAGTTCTAAATATTCTGGAGGAAACCAGGAAACACATATTCATTCAACCATTATTTATACAGGCTAGCCTCGTTGAGCCACGGGGACTCATTTACAAGAGGGACCTGTCTCACTCACACCCAGGGTCAATTTAGAGTTACCAATCAGCCTAACATGCATGTTTTTGGACTGTGGGAGGAAACCGGAGCACCCGGAGAAAACCCACACATGCACGGAGAGAACATGCAAACTCAACCCAGAAAGGCCCCCGGACCGGGATTTGAACCGGGGACCTGCTCGCTGAGAGGCAGCACCTCTACCAGTTGTGCCACCGTGCTGCCCATATGCTGCTTTGCCATTGATAAGTGTGAATCCACTCAGCTCTTGTTGCCACTGTGACATGTTTCCCCACTCTGTGGGTGGGATCGCCAATGCAAAGTGGGCGGTATCATAACAGGTCATTGTGTTCGAGCCACTCCAGCTATTGTGGTCCTTAATCGTCCTATAATCAGACTTCAGTGTCTTTAGCTTATCCAGGCACTGTTTATGAGTTTGGGTGTAGACATGCTGTGCTATCATCACCAATATCTCTCTGTAAATCTGCTAACTTCTTGTGGCGTCATCCAGCTCACGCTGAATCCCAACATTGGCCAACAAAGTCAGGAGGGTCTGTGCCTCATCAATTGTCCACAGCACTATTTTTGGAGCTTCTATATACTAGAAACTATCAAAAATGACACACTCAGTGCGATCAAAAATGCGTTCAATACAAGATCAACTGGACTCAGTACGATCAGAGAGAAAGTGCAGGTTCAGATGTACCAAAGTTCATGATCAATAACCCAGGTACAAATCCAACAATGTTCAGTCAGTCAGGTCATCTGGATGGTTTCTTTTGTGCTGAGATGTTTCGTCCTTCATCTAAAGGACTTATTCATTATTTCGTTGTCAATTGCACCTCTGTTTTAATGCTAAATGTTAGACAGTAGCCTGTGACTTTGTTTCTTTATGCTATGATATGGTGCTTGCAATATTATGCATGGAATTACAAGGGTACTTTTTTGTAAAATAAGTCATAATATTTAAGTCAAAAGATAATCAAAATGCATCAGTAATCATTTTAACAATTACCTTGCAGCTCTGAATTATAGTCAAATCATATTGTGAGGCCTTTAAATATTCCCAACACTAATCCTGGTGGTGTGCAAAGCTTGTTGCATCAACCCCCAACAGGCTGTATCCAAGGTGTTGAATGAATTACTAAGTAAAGGATTTGAATACTTATTTAAACGTGATCATTCCATTGTTCTTTTGAATACATTTACAAAACTGAATCATTTGTTGCTTTCACTTCGTCTTTTTGGGGGAACAGATGTTGAATATTGGAACAAATGATACTAATTTAACAAGCCATAACAAAATTGCACAAAGTGAAGACAGTCGGAGTAGTTTCTGAACCCACTGTCGGTTTAAAGTGGACATCCAGACATTTAAAACTAAAGTTTTTATGTTTAGAACTTTTTTAACTCAGGCTCACCTCCTTTTCTTTGCCTTCCAGATCTAAAACAAGCATCATCTACATGCAATCTGCTGCATTCTGTTACCTGGTCTCTAGGGGGATGTTGCTGTTGAGCACCCAGCTGTTGTGAAGCTGGCCCTGATCTGTGCTCGAGCTGTTGTCTGCCCCCTGCCCCCCCTGGCTGGTTTGGCACCGTGTTGGCATGGTCTTCCTCTGCAGGCTGACCTGAGCGTATGGCGCCGGGCGGGCGCAGGTGCAGGCGTGGGGCGGAGGAGGAGGTGGGGGTAGCGGACGAAACGCGAACTGACCACCTGGACTGCTGGGCAGCTCTGCATGGAGACAAAAACAAACAAACAAACAAACAAGGGAGGTGGAGGGAAGGACAGGGGACACATAAACAGTTTTATTAGGAGCACTATATCATAAATTACAAATAAAAGCAGAATGTTAGTTGACAGTTTATTATTATAGCACTGATTGAAGCACATAAATCAGCTTGAAACTGTCCCTGTCCGGTGCTTCCCCCTGCCTACCTGCTTTGATACACTTCCAGTCACCCTATAAATAGACTCTTGGCTCGCTGCAACATTGAGAAGTCTTTAAAGAGCTAACAGCTCTGGCTTAATCTGCACCCGCCAGCCCAAACTACCCATGTGATGTTTATTATGAGATCTCGACGGAATGAGCTAGCCAGCTGCAACTCCCTCACACTGCTAACCTGAGGGTCTTGTGAGAACGCTTGTAGTCCATCATTTATCATTCTCTTTCACCATAATTCTCCCTCTCCACGTCTCTTCCTGCCTGCTGCTTTCTCTCGCCTCTCGGCCCGTCTCAGAAACCGAGAGCAGCCTAATTACAGCGCTGCTAAATGTGATGTGTGTGTGTGTATGTGTTTGTCCAGAGTATGGCTGCAGAAGAGGCTGGTCTGCATGCCTTAATATGTGTGCAAACAACCAGTGTACAGTATAAGTTTCCAACTGTATTTATGTGTGCATGAGCTGGGACAGTAGGCATCATTGCCATATGGATGCAGCATGGCTCCTTGAGCAAGGCAAACACTCTCATCCCTAAAGACCAATGTTGTCCAGCTGTACAGACAGTGAATAAAACATTAACCTCAAATCAGGACATGGAACGGTCTGTCTACCAGTCTCTGGTTGACACACTGTTAGCTCTCTGTTGTATTTGCAGCCAAAATGTCAGCAATAATTTAGAATCCTCAAATAGATCCTACCTAGGAGAACGACCACATTATTTCTAACTACAGCAAACCCCCTAGTTACGACTCCATCAACCTACGAACAACGGGACCTACGAACGTATCATATTTAATAAAAATATGAAATTACTGTATTAAAAAAATATATATATATATATATATTTTTTTGTGTTTAAATGTTCTTAATTTCATGTGTACATCACTTTGTTGCAGCTGTGGTTGTTTTAAAGGCTTTATAAATAATAATTATGATAAAAATGATCATTTCTGATCATTTTTTAGCAATCTTGGGCAACAGGAAGTAGGTCTTCAGTTTACACGGTCACAAATTAATGTAGAACACCGGACGCCATTTAGGTTCAGTCACGGGGGCCTTTGAAGGTCTCCAGTTTAGACGGTCACAAATTACTGTAATGTAGAACACCGGACGCCATTTTAGGTTCAGTCACGGGGGCCTTTGAAGGTCTCCAGTTTAGACGGTCACAAATTAATGTAGAACACCGGACGCCATTTTAGGTTAGCTGCCCGGCGCCGGGAGCCGGCCGAAGACTGGTGACCAGGATGGCTTCATATGGATTAATTACGAGCTGGAAACGTCTCTGTGAACTTTGTGGATGTCTCAGGCAGCAGCGGATTTATCGCTGATCGTGCCAGGCCGCCGCGCGAAGACCTCCGGCCGGCCTGGCTACACCTCCGGCCTGGCTAGCTCCAGAAGCTAACACGGGAGCTAACACGGGAGCCGGCCTTTTGAACACTTGTGACCAGGATCGCATCATATGGATTAATTACTAGCTGGAATCGCTCTGTGAGCTCTGTGGACGTCTCAGGCTGGAGCAGGAGCTGCAGATTGATCGCGCCGCCGCTCCAACACCAGCTCATGGCTTGGCTAGCAGAAGCTAGCCAGCTAGCTAACACAGGTCTGGAGCGGCTGCGGTGGTTCACTGGCCGGCCGCCGCGCTGCTCGGCCCGACAACAATCAACGCATGGCAACCTAAGATGTCGGCTTTGACCATCTCAAAGTAAGAAAATATATTTTTATTTATTCTGTAAATGTGAATAGCAATGTTTAACATTACAGTACACTACTGTACATGCTTAAATGTGTGCGCGCGCTCCGTTAGCATGATAATTTAAAAAAATAATAATAATTTCACCCCCTAGCTACGGCAGAATCGAGCTGCGAACCGTTCTTAGGTCCCTAACTCGTTCGTACCTCGGGGGTCACCTGTAATGTACATGCATTACACAGCTAACAAAAGAAGGCACATTGTAGGATCCTTTTTAAGATAAATTGATACACAAACATTTTCAGATTCATGAAAATATATTATTAACACATTATTAGCTTGTGGTGTAATGGTTCACGTGGGTGTACCAAACCATTTTGGTACAGCACGTTCGGTTCAGTCCACGTGCGTACCAATGCTGTCATTTTTTTCACTCATTAAATTTTTGATAACAAGAGATTATCCGCTGCTGAACTACAATTCCTTAGCGTGTTCCACAAAAAAAGCACGGATACAGATTCAAACTATAATTGAGCACTAATATGCTGCTAAGCATTCTAGGAAATCCCATTTTTTTAGTTTCGTTTTTGACTGTGGCACTGAGTTGTAATTCTTGTTGGTTTTGATCAACAGATACAGATTTAAACAATAGTGTACGTACATTGAATTTACATTTATAATTTTTAGTTTAAATCTGTATCAGTTGATCAAATTCAACAAGAATTACAACTCAGTGCCACAGTCAAAAATAAAACAAAAAAATGGGGACTGTGTTGATTTCCCATAATGCTTAGCAGTGTTTTAGACTAGTGTTCCGGGCTGCATCATGAGTCAGAAGGACATCGGTGGTAGAGACCTGCCTCTTGTATGCCATTATTTTGGGCAATACTGTAGTGAGGCTCAGAGTGTGAACCTCATCTGGGTGTACCTCACACAATGTTAAGACAGAAGTCACAGAGTATGGTGCAATATACGTGCTCTCTGACATCTAAAAAGTATCGGAAATATTGGCAGGTTGGTTCCGATATCCGATACTTACATTATGCTGGTATCGGATACCGATACTGGATCGAATCGGCCCCATCCCTAATATATATATATAGGTGCAGCGTCCGCAGTGAAGCGGGCGCTGTACCGGTCTGTCGTGGTGAAGAGAGAGCTGAGTCAAAAGGCAAAGCTCTCAATTTACCGATCGATCTACGTTCCCACCCTCATCTATGGTCATGAGCTTTGGGTTATGACCGAAAGAACGAGATCTCGGATACAAGCGGCTGAAATGAGTTTTCTCCGCAGGGTGTCTGGACTCTCCCTTAGAGATAGGGTGAGAAGCTCAGTCATCCGGGAGGGACTCGGAGTAGAGCCGCTGCTTCTCCACATCGAGAGGAGCCAGTTGAGGTGGCTCGGGCATCTGGTTAGGATGCCTCCTGGACGCCTCCCTGGTGAGGTGTTCCGGGCATGTCCCACCGGGAGGAGACCCAGAGGAAGACCCAGGACACGCTGGAGGGACTATGTTTCTCGGCTGGCCTGGGAACGCCTTGGGATTCCCCCAGAGGAGCTGCTCCAAGTGGCTGGGGAGAGGGAAGTCTGGGCCTCCCTACTTAGGCTGCTACCCCCGCGACCCGACCCCGGATAAGCGGAAGAAAATGGATGGATGGATGGATATATATATATATATATATATATATATATATATATATATATATATATATATATATATATATATATATATATATATATACAAGGTATATTATATATATAATATTATATATATATAATATATATATATATTATATAGGACCTGATTTAACTTTCTTTTTTTTCTACAATTTTTCTACCTGGATTATTGAGCATGCATCAGGATGTTATTTAGAACAAATTTAACTTAAATCACCAAAACTCTGTGTGGACTTTAGGTACAGCCAACATTTGCTTTTCAAACTCTCTGGAGATCATCTCTCTCCAGCTTTAGCTTCTTTCATTAGCTCCGTGTCAAATTCAGAATATATTCAAAATCTTACTTCTAACCTACAAAGCTCAGCAGCCTAACTCCATCTTATTTTAGATATTTTATTGTTGCATATTTTCCTAAAAGAGCAGACTACAGGTTTGCTTGTGGTTCCTAGAGTTTCCAAAAGCAGAATAAGAGGAAGATCTTTCAGTTATCAGGCTCCTCTCTTGTGGAACCAACTTCAAGTTTCTGTCTGTGAGGCTGACACAATTGTCCAGTTTTAAAACTGGTATTAAAACTTTCCTTTTTGATAAATTCTATGGTTAGGGTTGGTTTGTATGTTGCCATAGGCTTAGACTACTGGAGGACAATTGACCTAATTTCCTTAAAGGTGCTATATGTAACTTTTCTAAAAATACATTTTTAACATATTTCTTCACTCTGTCACTATCTCCTGACAGACTGATGTTAGACAGGTAATCTCTGAAAAAAACTTAAAAAAAATATTGTCCCCTTGCTTCTCCAGGTGGTAAATAAGCATTTCTAAAAAGCAAAAGTGACCCGCCGTTAACCAGCCAATAAAAACAGAGTTTGTAACCAGCCAATAAAAACAGAGCTTGAATTTGAATTTCAGCAGACCACGGGGGGGCAGAGCCATATATGGCTCTGAGGGGGAGGGAGCAGAATGCTTTCCCTGTTGAAAATATTTCTAAGTGCTGCGCGCTACAGAAAGTTATAGCACCTTTAAATTGATTGTTAAAATTGAATAGTTTTCCTTTGAAATTACAGTACAGTATTTATATCTTAACATGTGATTCTTGACCTGCCATTGTGTATCTGTTCCTACCAAAATCAGCCAGTCGAAGCAGATGACCTCTTGTCCTGAGTCTGGTTCTGCTAAAGGTTTCTTCCTCACAAAGGAGTTTTTCCTTTCCACCGTCTCCTTCATGCTTGCTCAAGATGAGAGTCTGTGATGTAGTTAAACTCAAAGCAGCCTGCTCCTCAGATAGTGTAAAATTGTTATTTTTTTATATTAATGTTTCTGTTCAGTGCCATGAGACAACATCAGTTGTGACTTGTGCTATACTGTATAAATAAACTGAATTGAATTGGAGTAATTTAAAGATGGCTTAAAACCCAAGAAATATCACTCATTTATTCCAAAGTGATACACCATAAAAGGCTGGCAAACATAATACACTTTTTTTTTTGTGAATTTGTTTGTCTCTATGTGTCCCTGTGATGGACTGGAGAACCTGTCCAGGGTGTCCCCTGCTTCTCTCACAGTGACTTCTGCATATGTGCACCAGTGACCCCCACAACCCGAAAAGGAATGGCAGGTAAAGATAACGGATTCACGGATATGTGTCTGTTGGCAAAATGTCTCGTGAACCCCAGAACACAATTTAATGAAATCACAGTATGGACATCTAAATCTGATCACCTTTTGGAGTTAACCCAAATCAAGATGGCTGCCAGAAGTATTCAACATTAGCCAACAAAAAATAATATAACTGGGACTCTAGAGTTGAATACTGTAACTAAGAATCATCCTCGGTACATTCTGAGTGTAACATATAGTCCAACATGTTTTATTAAAACATTGCTAATCACGATTGTACAAAGTAGTCAACCCTGTCTCTGTGTTGGTAAAACAGTTGATGACTCAGATTTAAAAAAAAATAAACTTTTATGTCAATAAT
>JBBPBX010004182.1:8106-26498 GCA_038048925.1 Garcialebias charrua | reverse complement strand
TATATATAGTATATATGTATATATATATATATGTATATATATATATATATATATATAACCGGGAGGAGACCCAGAGGAAGACCCAGGATACGCTGGAGGGACTATGTTTCTCGGCTGGCCTGGGAACGCCTTGGGATTCCCCCAGAGGAGCTGCTCCAAGTGGCTGGGGAGAGGGAAGTCTGGGCCTCCCTACTTAGGCTGCTACCCCCGCGACCCGACCCCGGATAAGCGGAAGAAAATGGATGGATGGATGGATGGATATATATATATATATTAACATTTGGAGTGAACCTAATTTGAGACTGCTTGGTGGAGATGGTGTTAAAATGGTGTGTAAGTAGCTGAGCATCAATCCAAACACACTCTGTAGCTCAAACAATCACCAAAGATCTTTAAAACGTTGTCATGCAGGCAGAGGGTGATGTGCATTATTTCATAAAGTGACAGTTTTATTTAATTAATTGTTGCTTTTAGGAACACTACAGAAGTGTCAAAAACATTTTGAGTCACTTCTGCCTCAAGTTTTATGGCTAAATCTAAACATTTGTAGGCTAAATATGTACATAAGTATACTTTATATGAAACTGATGAAAATTTGCTATTGTGCTAACTCTGGCATATTTACATTGATGTTTACTGCTGTCATGTTGATTAATATGCATTGTCCTAATTTAAATAAATAAAAATTAAAAATATATCCTGACAGACATATTAGAATAAGGCAATAAGAGTTCTGTAAATGGTCTATAAACATTTCCTCCTAATATTCCCTCAGTGCAAACTGTCCAGCTCAAATACCATTTTAAAGATTGTAATAGTAGCTCTGAAGATGACATTTAATCTGCTTGCATCAACGGCATCAATGCAATAACTGCATATTGTACCAACGTGTGGGAAATAAACAAAAAAAAAAACGAGTTTTTAGTTCCCATGTAGATCTTCAAATTATTATTACCAAATAAATACAAATAAAGTTTTTTTTCTTCTAAAACATGTTTTTTCCCCTCCACAATCTTACTAAAGAATTGTTTCTTTATTACATGTGACTTTCCATTACTCGCATCAGAAATTTAATTTGTGATTGTCCTAAAAGGTGCAACATTCTGCTGTTTGAAGCACATTTATTTATTCATATGCTCACAAGGAGCTTTCTATGTCAAGTCAAGGCTAATTTATTGATAGAGCACATTTAAAACAGAAACTTTTACCTGTAAAGGGTTTAGAGGGGGTCAGTTTAATACTGACCTCCTTTTTACCTTAATTTACTTATTCAGATTGAATAGTAATTTCACGGATTCTCTTCTTTTTCAGTTTATTCAATATTTCTGTGATCTTTGTGATGGATAAAGAACCATAGCCATTAAGTGACAGTAAACGTTGACTTTAGTTGGTATGCCAGAAGACACTACCATTTATTTAAAATAAATCACTAAATCAACATCATTACACTTGATTGGCAGGGTTTCATTTTCTTGCGATTTAACACACATCACACACTTGATTTAACACAACAGACATAAATACTAGATGTTAAACATATTTAGTCTGAGGGCTCTTCAGCTTAATTATAGTTTCCAGCTTAAGATTGAGAGGGAAAGGGAAAAGGAGGAATAAGAGGTTGGAGAGATTAAGTTATTTATCTCGAGTGTAACCAGAGATGACACTTTCCATCCGACTTCGGCTAAATCCCAGGTACGTTTGTAAACAGCTCTTTACCTTTTGACGATGCGTCTGATAAAGATATCACCAGCCTCCCAGGTGCACAGAGTCCTTCCGGCCCTCGTACGTCTGAACTGGTCGTTTACTTCCAACGTCTCCTCGGATCCGCGTCAGCCGTCAGAAACATGTGGCAGCTTCTGGCCGACTTCAAGACGAGATGTTTCTCAAAGAAAGTTCATTAGGAACTTTGGAGCTTTTGCTCGGGGAACTGGATGGAGGCGTCCATCAGTTCTAGCTGACAAGTTAGTCTTTGGCTCTTGACCAAGCTTGACCAGCTGCAAGGCAGAGAGCTTTCAGGTCTCTGTCCATTCAAACTCTCTGTCCATTCAAAGACTGAAGCGTTTCCGCACAGTTAGAACTTAAAAAGAGACTTAGAGAGGAGAGAAACTTGTCTCTTTTTCATTGGTCCACTTGTTATCACTATTCAAGGTGAAATTCAGCACAGAGAAGGAAATTGTTTAGGAAAAGTATCTGAGTGAGAGACTTTCAGACGCTAGATGAGAGTTTTAGCTGAAACTCGACAAAAACAATTTCAGTGTAAGTCAGTTTGACATTTTAGCTGAACTTTGACACCTTTTCACTTGCAGAAATGACACATTGATGTTTCACATTTAAAGAATAACAGCATATAACATATATCATGAAAATGACAAAAGTTATTCTTTTGATTACATTAGAATAAAATCAAAGGTAGAAATAGTGGGCCTCATGCACAAACCGTTCGTACGCACAGATATGTGCTTATCCTGTTCGTACGAGTGATTAAGGATCATTTGTGTCATCCAACAATGTTTTCGTATCCTACGAATTTATTCAGATACGAACAGAATTTACGAGTGGTCCGGAGCTGTCGTATAATTTAGGAGCGTCAGTCTGCTGTCATCCAGACGGATCTTCTCCACGAATAACTTCATATGTCGTTATTTAGAAAATATTTAGAGTTTAAAAAAATCACGCACCATAATTATTCTTGACAATAGGTTATTCTGTTTGAATTAGAATTATAATTTTAAGTTTAATTTGTCTGGTGTGTCGCGCAGGCTTCAGTGAGTCGTGCGCTCCTTGGTCATCAAAGCCGCTCCTCATATTAACACCCAGGTACATAAAATCCCCATACACCGCCGCAGAACAAGTACGAATTAAGACTGATCTTGTGCCAAACACCATCGGAGCAATAGATTATTATATCTGATTCGAAATATAACCTGCAGAATGTGGTGGTTGCGCGCTGACCAGCTGGTGCGCGCATCATTTGTGCTGCAAAACATGTTGGCACGCGTCTTGCAGCGTGGCATTTACAGTATTGTCCATCATCTCGCAGACTGATCTCCTCCTGTCCGTGCTGCAGCGAGACGTTTGAAGCCATTTACAGATCAAACCATTTATTCTTGATATCTGATACTGTACGACCCACGGGACACACAGCATGCACTACAATATTAATATGAAGTTAACTGTAGTTTAGAGACATTTTAAAATGCTTCTGTTGAAAAACACATCCGACACTTGCGGGGGGTGGGGGGGTAGCGGTGCGCCACAGCTCTTCTGAATAAGTGAAACTATAATGTAACACAGTACACTAAAATTAGAGATATTTGACCATCCGACACTTGCGGGGGGGGGGGCAGCGGTGCGCCACAGCTCTTCTGAATAAGTGAAACTACACAGTTGTTTACAAACTTTACACTAACATTAAAGATATTTGACCATCCGACACCTGCAGGGGGGGTGGGGGGGGTAGCCACAGCGCGACTGAGAGCAGATCTCCGAACGCGTGAAGTTCCTCATTTTACTTCATGAGTTTGAATGAATGGACACTTCCTGCTGTCAGAAGGCAGGAAGCGTGGCCTTATATGGTGTTTTGAGGGGTGGAAATTATGTAAATTAGCTTCACGCGAGCACGCGCAGGTGAGTAGAACAGGTGGAATTCATCACCTTTAAGCAGCCCGTTTACACGCTTTTCCTGTGGATAGAAGAGTTTGTTGGTTCTGACGTGGCATGTTCGTACGAACGCTTCGTACGAACAAAAGTAGGAGAAATTTAGGATTAGAATAAGAACATTTTCGTGCATGAGGGCCAGTCTCTTTTGGTGACTATATTCTGATTACAACTAATGGAATGATTTTGTGATAAATGTCTTGCTTTACTGAGAGGTCAGTAAAGATCATCTCTGGACAGTTCAAAAACCTTAATTTGACTCTGGGTAGGTCCACTACATACCAAAGTACTTAACAATAAAATCACAGCATCAAGTAAAAACTAACAAGATATAATGAAAAGCGTCAAAATCGTAAAAAACACAAACGCAATGAGAAACAATGGGGTAATAAATCAGACCACGTTGTGTTAAAAGCCAGTGAACACAGGTGTGTTTTCAGGAGAGATTTAAAAGCAGGGAGTGAAGCCTGTCTGATGGGCAAAAAGCCCCATCTCTGAGCTTCAACCTGTTTTTTGGAACAACCAAAAGCAGCTGATCAGATGATCTCAATGCCCGAAATGGAACATAAGGTTGAAGTAGGTCAGAGAGATAGGAGGGTGCAAGGCCATTGATGTACTTAAATGTCAACAGGAGAATTTTAAAATCATTTCTGACATGCACAGGGAGCCAGTGAAGGGAGGACAAAACTAGTGAAATATGATCAAACCTATGAGTCCCTGTTAACAGCCGAGCTGCAGCATTTTGGACGAGCTGGAGACCTGACAGACCCCAACAAACAGCCGGGTTGTAACGAATGCATGGACACATTTTTCAAGGTCAGACCTGGACAGTACGGACTTAAGCTTAGCTATCTGCCTTAACTGGAATGTGGTGTATTTACCCCCATGGTTTTCTGGAGTTGGTACAGTCCAAGTTCAGTGAGATGCGCAAGCACTCACGCTCTTTTTGTCCTCTCTCGGTTTCCTTACTTCAATAAAGAAATACGTAAAAATGGTCCGAGCCTCCTCTGCTCTTTAAGACATAACAACTGGCGACGAGGATATATTTTTCCTTCTTCTTTTTGGGGAGAGACGACGTCAAGTGTCAGTACTAGTGAGTACAATGGCTCAAGTTGGCAAAATAGATGACTTCAGACCAGAGGCTGAGCCGTGGACAGCTTATATCGAGCGGCTAGAGCAGTACCTGGAAGCTAACGACATTGACGAAGAAAAGCACGTGGCGGTGTTGCTAAGTGTAATGGGTGCTCAAGCATACGGACTTTTACGAAACTTGGTACAGCCTGAAAAACCAAAAGACAAGACTTTTGGCGAAATTGTGAACATTTTGAAAGAACACTATGAACCCAAGCCCTTATTAGTTGCTGAACGTTTCCGTTTTAATAGATGCAACCAGAAGGCGAGTCAGACTGTCGCCCAGTATGTCGCAGAGCTCAAACAACAAGCAGCTAACTGTGATTTTGGTGCGTCGCTGGATTCTGCACTGAGGGATCGGTTCGTAAGTGGAATAAAAAACGAAGCGTGCCAGAGGAGGTTACTTTCAGAGGACCGGCTGACCTTTGCAAAAGCTTTGGAAATTGCACTCAACATGGAGACTGCGGACAGAGACACTCGAGAGCTGAGAGGCGCTGGAGGTGAATGGGCTAGTGAGGCAAACATTCACAAGGTGAGGCCAATAAAAACAAATATGTGCTACAGATGCAAAGGAAAAAATCACAATGCAAATGAATGTCATTTCAAAGAGACTAAATGTCATAATTGTGGAAAGATTGGACACATAAAGAAAGCATGTCGGGCTAAAGTACAAAAGAGTCATGAAAAAACTGTGCCAAACAGGAGCAGCAGAGAGACAAAGTATGTGACAGCTGAGGCAGACCCCGAAGAGGAGTTAGCCATTTTGACTGTTAATACTGAGGATGAGGAACGATATAAAGCAACATTTGCAATTGACAATGTTGATTTAGAAATGGAAATTGACACAGGAGCAGCAAAGAGTGTCATTTCACATCCTACATACTTAAAGAAGTTCTCTCACCTGCCCTTGCAGCCAGCTAAAGTGAAACTCAAAGCTTACAATGGTGGGTGTATTGGTGTTTTGGGACAGTTTGTAGCAAAAGTGGAGTATGAAGGCCAAGTCATAGATTTGCCACTGTTGGTTGTTAAAGGACATGGTGCTTCACTATGTGGAAGGAACTGGTTGACAAAACTCCGGCTTAACTGGCAGCAGATTAAGTACATGGGCGAGTTACAACACACATCGCTCGATGCGCTTTTGGATGTTTACAGTGATGTATTCAAAGACGAGTTGGGCACATTGAAAGACATTAAAGCTACCATCGTGGTCAAACCTGAGGTGCCGCCTAAATTTTGTAAACACAGGCCCCTCCCATTCGCGATGAAGGAAAGGGTGGAAAAAGAACTTGAAAGACTGGAACAATGTAACATCATTACACCTGTGAGACACAGCGAGTGGGCAGCACCGATAGTGCCGGTGCTAAAGAGGGATGCTTCCATCCGCTTATGTGGGGATTACAAAGTGTCGGTGAACCAAGCCCTTGAAGCCGACACATATCCTCTTCCACGTTTGGAGGAATCTGGAGAGGAACCACAGGCTCAACAGGAGGTGATGGACAATAATGAACAAGAGCAAAACGAGGAACAACCAGACAAAGACAGAGGTTGTTCTCCCTCTGTGAGCCAGTCAGAGGATGTAAAAGAGGAGAGCTTCAGAGAGAAGAAACCACATGATGCTCAGGAGGAGCAACAGGAGGAGCAGGAGCCGGCTCCAAAGAGACCTGCTCGAAGAGGACGGCCACCAAAGGCTGCAGCTGCAGAAGATTCAGATACAAAGGAGCATAACGCAGATGAAGATGAAGCTGCAGGACTCCAGACACTCAGAAGACTGTGTCCACAAGTGAAGCAGCAGTGAAGAGAAAGAGATCAGAGGAAATGGAAGAATCCTGGAAAAGACTACATATAGACTTTGCTGGACCTTTCCTTGGTAACATGTTCATGATTGTGGTCGACTCATATTCAAAGTGGTTGGAGGTGTTTCGTATGCCACACATTACAACACAGGCCACAGTGACAAGGCTAAAGAGACTGTTTGCTTCATATGGACTTCCTGAGCAAATAGTCACAGACAATGCTACCACTTTCACTTCTGCGGAGTTCCAAACGTTTGTGACACAAAATGGCATTTTGCACACAACAAGTGCGCCGGGACATCCTGCCACAAACGGGTTGGCTGAGAGGTATGTGCAGACGTTCAAGGTGGGCATGAAAAAACTGGCACACCACCCCGGCAACGTTGATGACAAACTTTCTTCGTTTCTGCTACGGTACCGTGTGACACCAAATTGCACGACGGGTCAGTCTCCTGCAGAATTGTTCCTACACAGACACATTCGTACCAGATTGGATTTCATCAAACCAAACACCAAGGAGACAGTTCGGAGAAAACAGTATCGACAAAAAGCCCAGCATGACTTCACAGCTGTGGATCGCTCCTTCTCTGTGGATGATGCTGTGTATCTTCGCAACACAGGGGGAGGGACTCACAAGTGGATACCTGGACAGGTTGTAAGACGAACTGGTCCGGTCTCTTATGAAGTTAAAGAGCGCTACTCGGACACTGTGCACAGGCGACATGGGGATCAGCTTCGTGCAAAAGCTGTAGTTGAACCAGATACAGATGACCCTGAAACACCAGCACAAGAGCAAAGTGATGTAAAAGTTGCACCTGAACAAAGTGCTCTGGACTCTGGGATACAACTCCCTGTTCCCTCAGATTCCCAAGTGGTGGTGAGGCGTTCAACACGACCTCGGAAGACACCAAGACGATATCTTGAATAGCTTTGTGTTTATCTAGGCATGACGGTTATGCATGTTATGTTCTATTATTATTCTTGTTACATCTGAGTTAGATGCAAAAATAACAATAATATTGTCTGATTATTAAGTAAGTAAATTTTTGGGAAATTGTTCAGTTCTACAGGGAAATGCACTTAAGTTGGAATAAGTGACCTTAGTATATTTTAGTTGATATAGATCAAGATGTTAGCTCCATTTTTAAAAGGGGATGATGTGGTGTATTTACCCCCATGGTTTTCTGGAGTTGGTACAGTCCATGTTCAGTGAGATGCGCAAGCACTCACGCTCTTTTTGTCCTCTCTCGGTTTCCTTACTTCAATAAAGAAATACGTAAAAATGGTCCGAGCCTCCTCTGCTCTTTAAGACATAACATGGAAGAAGCTTTTTTGAAGAACAGAATTAATCTGTTTATTGAATTTAAAGTATGAGTCTAAAACCATCCCGAGAATTGTAACAAACTGCTTAAGATATGGCTAAAGCGAGTCAAGATTACTGGGATGAGGAACATCAGTAAAGCTAGGGCTAAACACAGTAGCTATGTTTACATGCTCAAAAATCTTTGACCGGATTGAAATGTTTTATTGATTGAAATGATTAAATAATTTGAATGTATCGTTTACATGGGCACAGTCCGTTCATGACGAGTGTTTACATGCAGCGGGGTTTGTTCTGAACAGAAGTACTGACATGTGCAGTGTTAAACTCTCCTTAAAAAAATTAAAATAAAAAAACACCCAAGAAGAAGTTCTACTTCCGGTTTACTTACGGGATAAACGTAAGCAAACATGAGCACCTAAAATGGACGCGTGGACGGTTTTAATGATGGTGGGGACATTACTGCACTCTCTGACTGAGCTGCAGGTAAAACAGATAAGTTTGAGCTCTTTCAAAGTTTCTAGTAGAAATGTTGTGTCGCTCACCGAGCAGTTTTGCTTCCCTGACATGCTAATACAGTATTATTAGCAATAGCTAGGCGGAAATGACATGGGTCACACATGCACAGTCAGGTCAGTTTTTCACCATCAGATAAAAATGAACAGATTTAGTGTTTACATGCGCACCATTCGGGTTATGGATCGACATAAACCACCCGTTACATTCTGATTACAAATTTGTTCGGATCGAGCTGAATTAACAAAAATGACCCGAACGGGCTGTTTACGTGATGCATTTTTATTCCGAATGGCCGTTTAATCCGATTACTTATGTCCATGTAAACATAGCTACTTAGTAACTTTCTGCTCCGTGCAAACTCACTGCAAACTGTTTGCAGGTAGATGGCAGGTTGGAGCAAAAATACGGACTGGATAACAACGTGGATGTTCTTGTGCATACCACCAAGGGTTGTGGTGAAAACGTGGAGCGGACTCATGTATTTTCCCAATACGGAAGTGGAACGGAGTTGAGATTTTGACGTTTGTCAGTTCTCAGCGTGAGAAATGTGAATGCAGCGTGAGAGCGTGTGAAACCCCTCGAATGCATGTGTCTCACGGTGATTGCGTGAGTGTTGGCAGTCCTGCTACTATTTCCACCCAGACTCTGTCCCGTTCAACTTGGAAACACGTACATTATTCAGAGAAAACAGTAAAACGGGGTGCTGTTTGTTTACAGCCTGCCTGTCATCAACATGCACTGTAAGATCACTTACAGCTGTTCGCCCTTCAAGGCTTGAGGAAATGACAGGAAACGTATGTGTGTCACCAGCTGAAGGTGTTGTTTAGTCTAAACTAATGGATGTGGAAAATTGAAGGTATTTTTGTCTCAGTCACCTCCGAGTATTAAAAATTGCACGTCGAGGGACAAACGACTAAACATTTTTGGAGCACTACCTCGTTCTGTGGCACCACGGTCCACAAGGAGCTTTAAAGTGGTGCTTCAGTTTTTAGCAGTCTATCTGATTCATCAGGAGTTGGGAGTCCTTCGAGGCCAAACAGAAACCTCTTGCTTTCACAGTTCTTTATTTATATATAACTGGAGGTAGATGTTTTTAGCAGGTTTTTCCCCTCCAAAAGGAAAAAGATTGCACGCAGTGCACAGCAAGAGCAACATGTGTGAGCTGACAGCTTGAACACAATGTGTGTTTAAGGTGCTGAATCAGTGTTCAGTTCCATAGTTTTGTCTCTTACTCTCAAGTATTAGAAATGTATTTTTTACTATAATTTGTATGGACGTTGTTCAACCAACAGAAAACAGCTGACAGCTCACCCTCCGTTCTGAGAAGCAGAAAGGAAGATTAAAAATGAAGCTCTGTGAATGGAGTTAAAGGTTAACAATATTCACCTCATATACAAGTAACGGCTGTATTTAGGTGAGGTTTTTAACAATTGCCTTACTTGTTATAGATGGGGGAGTGGGGGCGCAGAGGTTAGAGATTCAAAGCCAAGCCTGTGATTGAGAGGTTGCCGGTTCAAAGCCCCTGACCGTTATAACAACATTTTGGTAGGAAAAAGCGCCCACACCTGCCTCTATCCTCATTTGCCACTGGATCTGTGAGTTAGGCCCTTAATCTGCCTTCCCCCATCCACCATCCTCCATCCCCCCCATTGGCTCCCTCAGACTAAATAAGGACAATTTGTCACTGATAAGTGTGACTCGAGTCTTAAGTCCTAACTTTAGAGAAACATTCTCATTCTGACCAAACTGACAAGCTAACAGCTGGTCTGAACGTTGAAAGTGTTGAAATCATTGCCTGCTCCGGACCAAATGAAAATAACACACCGCTGAGTTGGAGCTTGAATGTTTACTACAGTATCGGCCAACATACAGATTTAGGTATCGGGAACAGATCAGAAATTACAAAATGTGGATCGGTGCATCCTTAATAATAATAATAATAATAATTAAAAAAATATTAAGAACTTCACTATGTTCAATGACCATCATGAGACATGAATAAGTTTGACTGAAAACAAGTCTTTATTTTCAACTAGGGAGGGAGTGGTGGCACAGCGGTTAGAGAAGGTGGGCCTGTGATCAGAGATCGCTGGGTCAACTCCCAGGTGCTGAATCAGTGTTCAACATCAAAATGTGTGTGGGATAGATGAAACACCCACACCTGCCTCCAACCTCATTTGCTCCACTCTGGGCCCTTGAGCAAGGCCCTTAACCCCCAACATATGCTCCTCCAGGCACCCTAGATGGCAGCTCTCTGCTCCACACAGAGGGCTGTGGTAGCTCAGTGGTCTATGATTGTGTCAAGAAGAGCATCAGGCATAGAAATAATTGTCAAGTCTTCGTGCAAATTATTTGCACTGTGGCGTCGCCAGAAGAAGGGAGCAGCTGCAAGAAAAAAGTAAAGGAATATAAAAATAAATTTTCAACTAGGATCTGGTTACTTGGAGGGTCGTTACCAAACTCTGGAGTGGAATTATTTATTAAATGGACAAAAAAAAAAAACTTCATTTTTGGCTTACTAATGGGGCAAAAACAACTTTTATTTACGCCCCCCCCTTTCTAAAATTGCCATAAAATAAATATTATATAAATACATATTATATTATTTTTATTTATTTATTTATTTTCAAAATATACATAAAACAAGTAATTTAAATTCAATATTTTTATTTCAGGCTGATATAAAAAAACTGATTAGTTTGTTTTGGAAAAAAATCTGAAAAAAATTGTATTTTTAAGCAGCTAAATTGGGGGGTTGATTTCCCCCCTGTGGGATATGAATGGACATAGAGTTAAGGGACAGCACAAGGTTCATGGAGTCATTCTTGTGCCAGTCACAATTACAACAAAATTCCAAACTTTCACATTCTGCAAATTGTGCTCCCATTGACTCTTTTTGCCAACACTGGCCACAATTTTTAATCAGTAAAAAAAAAATTAACCAGGCAACTTTTTTTTTTCTTTATAATGTTTCAGTTTCATATAAACATTCACTTTCATTGCAGGTCAAAGCAAAGTTAAATTTAGGTTCTGGTATTTTCAATGAACTGACTGAAACTGTTAGTACAGGTTTATTAACATGATTAAATCAAACATAAAGAAAAAGTATAACCCTCAATAAAGTCTACTGTATTTTCAAATACAGAAAAAGTCATTTTAATACTTTATGTTTGTTTCCTATAACGCACCCTTTAATTTTAGGCAATTTTAGTCAAAGTTACATGATCAGTAAAAGCATTACTAAGAGCCGTCACTTTTGGTTTCCAGGTCAGGCAGCATCCTTGAATGACTGTAAAAAATTTTTTAAGACGTCTGAGTTTAAGGCCCGACCCATGTCTGAAAGTTAGCTACATCATAAAAGTGTGTATTTCCCAAAATATGCACAGCCCTAGCCTGGCCCTCGCCTTCCTGCACAGCTCCGCTCAATTCTCATTTCCCTTCACTGCACAGTCTGGGACTTTACCCGCCCACAAGGATTTGTCCAGTAGATTTTTGTTCGGACCAATCAGAGAACAGAAGGGGCGGAGTTTTGGACCCTAACCCACGCCCCCACCTGTCCCAGCGCGCAGAGCCCTATAAAAGGCTCTGCCAGCGCTCAGTCAGCGAGCAGCGGCATGTTCTCATTCAAAAGATGCAAAGCGATGCAGATATGTGACACAAATTTATTAATTTCCCCTTCTTAATCCCTTATCTGGAGTTTTCTTTTGGTTTTTGGGCCAAAAGTCAAGTTATCGCTCCCTTCTCCCTCCTCCTCCTCCTCCTCTCCGCTGAGTGCCACCTGTCCCGGCGCGCAGCCAGAGCCAGCGCGCAGCCGCGTTCTCATGCAAAGCGATGCAGATATGTGACACAAATTTATTAATTTCCCCTTCTTAATCCCTTATCTGGAGTTTTCTTTTGGTTTTTTCCCCCAAAAGTTAAGTAATCGCTCCTTCTCCTCCACCCTCCTGCTGAGTAAAATGAGAGAGACAGCAGGCTCAATTCGTTGCTGTAAAATGAACACGGAAATGCCTCAGGTTGTCACGAGAAATAAACTCGGGTTTTAGTTGCTGAGCGAGTCCCATCAGATTTTCTGGTGTTTTGGTGAGCTGGACCAGCGATCCATGGTTTGATTTTATTGTATTAAAACGTTTTATAACATATGATATAAACACAGAATTTGCGCAGCAAGAGAAACGCTGCAGAGGGGGCGGAGCAGTTGTCAGTCAAGTTCAGCTGCTGAACTTCAGCAGAGGGGGGTGGCTGAGGGGAGGGAGCAGAATGGTTTCCCTGTTCAAATTATCCAATGGTTTTGTTCCTAATCAGAGGCCAACGCCTCCAACAAGAAACGGTTTTCAATGGGAAAATTCCAGACCCTTGTGTGAAGCGAAGTGAAGCACAGGGTATGGTTTCAACCAGGCTAGCACAGCCCATAAAAACCCCGAAAGGCATCACTGGCTGAGTTAGTTTATATTTTACACAATATTTGGGTATTTGCCTATAAATGCCAAGTGCGTGTTTCACATCCCTTAAAAATGATATTTAGTTTTTAACATGCTACTTATAACAAAAAAATAAAATAAAAATAAACTAATGCAAATGAACTGCTGACCTTCTTCTTTTTGACAGTTAGCATTATTAGCATGGTAAAAGTGATGCTACCATTGTAAAAAAAAAAAGTATATTGTAATTAAAGAAATAATTGCAACTACAGTAGTACCATATTTTTTGGACTATAAGGCACATTAAGCTAAACAAAACAGTCATTTAGTCAAACTTTATTCAACTCATTCACAATAACTGAACAATCAGTTTGAGGTCAGTAAGCACAATAAGAATTAAAACATAAGGAACACCGGATTATAAGGTTCACTGTCAAGTTTTGGGGAAATTAAAGGATTTTAAGTGCACCTTGTAGTCCAAAAGATATGATAATCATTTAATTACTATTATGAAGGAGGACAGCAAGAAACTTAACATTGCTAGAACCAAATCTCTGTCTGTTCCTGTTTAAGTTTGAACAGTCTCAGGAAACATTAACCCTTTTCTAATGCTGACAGTGGAAAGTTACACGTCTACACAGTAAACAGATACATCCAAACTGGTGAGAATACAGAACAAAGCTAGCTGTCCGTAATTAGCTGTGCTAGCTACTAAAGATAGCAGCTAGCTTAAGTGTTGCACACAGATAGCTGCAACATGAGCTAGAAAAACATTCTGTTTAAAAAGTTTATGAGATTTTGTTTTGAAAGTAAAGCAAAAACTCACAGCAATGCTTGTGATTCTTTATTATTATTATTATTATTATTATTTTTTAACCATGCACAGTATTTGGGGATAACTGACATTGTCAGGGGAATTTTGGTCAAGTTCATGGATGTTTATCACTAACTAATGTTAAATTAATGTTGAAGCATGTGTGTGAGTTCAGAGAGTTTTTTTTTTCCATCTCAGAGAGGAGCCTGCATGTGAACCTGGATGAGGCTGAGGTCATCAGTGACTGCCTGTGGGCTGATAAGCATGTATTATAAAAACTGTTCTCGTACACTGTCCGGTGCAGACCCTCGTGACTGAACTCCAAGCGTGTGACTATCTGTCCTTATAAGTAAAAACTGGTTAAATATATTCTAATGTCTTTGAGTGGCTCATTTTAGAAATTAAGATGAATGGAGGGTATTTTTAACCCACAGATGTAGAGAATTTGTTCATTTTAATATATTATCTCATAAACTTTTGTTGTTTTTATTTATTTATTTGGCAAATAATACGCATTGTCAACAAGTTTCCCTGTAAACCAATGGCTTCAATCAATCCTGTTTCTTGGTCATATTTGAAATACTTATTTTTAAAAATGTGCTTGTTTTTTTCTCCAAATTTTGGTCAAACTAACATTTCTAAATAAAATAGCCTATTATTTGCTAGCATTGGGATCACACTACTGTAATGGAAAAAAAACTGAGGTGTAACCCACCATGCATATGTAAGCAACCGAAGTTAATCTAAATGTTTCTTGTTGAGGGAAAAGGAAGAACATCTCAGACAGGGGGGACGAATGCAGGGCCAGGGGACAATGTAATCTGGGCAAGTAGTGACAGAGGGGCCTCGGTTGCCAGATGGTGCTTTAGAAGGCTTAGCTAGGGCAGCTTTGGGCCTCCACTCCAAAAATCCACAAACTGACTCAGTTCCTCATTTCTCACCCAAGAGCCACAAATGTCAGCAAAACACTGCTGCCTCTCAAATATGTTCACTCAGAGTAACACCAATCACACAAGCTGTGAAGATGTGTTAGTAAATTTAACCTAAATACAGCTGGTGATGCAGAGTGGTATACATGGAGCATTTGGCTTTGCAACCAGAAGATCAAAAACATCTAATCAGGTCTGTGGAGAGTATGAAGCTGTTAGAGCTCAGCTTGACTGCCATGACAGTGTCAAGCATCCCCCTGCCCTTACAATCCTCAGGGACTTAACCATCTAGAAAACACACTTTTAGAATGTCACCATGATCCTTTTCCTGGAATCATAAGCTTTCAGTTACAAATGAAAGATTTGCATGTGAGCATTGTGAAGCCAGTGAAAATAAAATCTCGAGGGGATTTAAAAAGAAATGTAACCAGTAACAACAGACAGTTTTGAAATATAATACTATAAGTAAGATGGACTTAAACTGGGATGGGATTGAGGTATTTGTCATAATTTTAAAGCCAAATTGTGGTAATAAAAATGAGAGGTACAGCAAGTAATGGTTGTGTGGTGTGATGACTTGTCTTTCACAATTATACATTTCTTTTTGTAAAGGTTATTAACAAGTGGGTAAAATCTGGGTTTGAATAGAAATTAATGATGTGCACAAAATACCATGGTGGCTTTTAATGCTCATTTAAAAGTGTCAGTTCTGGCCATGATGTCTGACAAACATACTGTCCAACCTGCACCCTATCTTTCCATTAAAACTGTTAAAACAGCTACAAATTATATTAAAATTCGGCAAGCTAAAGGAACAAATGCTGCGTGGACTGATGTGGAGCTGATCTTACTATAAAATAATAGTAATAATAATAATCTTTACTTTGTTAATCCCAATGTGGAAATTCATTTTCTGCATTTTTTTTAAATCACACATGACCACACAAGTGGAACAGAGGGCTGACACCTAAGGCACCAAGGGAGCAGCTGCTGGGGGGTTAAGGCAGTGACGTGCAGTCAGAGGAGTGCCGCACCTGTCATCATGACAAGTCAATTATTATAATAATAAATCAAAAAAGGCGTTCAATACAGAACAAAAACTTAACATTAAAAAACAAGAATCTTCACCAGCATATTATAATAATAATAAGCGAAAATACATTTGACCACTTGACTGTTTAATAAAAGTGTTTTAAAAAACTGTTTTCTGAATTATTTCAACACATCAATGGTCAAAATCAGATAATTTACACAATGCCTGTTCAAACATGGAAGAAATGTGCTGGGCGAGGCGGTGTAGTGCTCTGGTTCACCTCTGGTGGCGCTGTGTCATAAACAGTAAAGGAAGTAGGGAGTTGGCACATGCCCATTGCTGTCTCTCTTTATATCACCAATATACATATTTGATTACACATGTGATGCACATGCTGATATTCTACAGTCTGTCTAATATATTGAATGAATGTGTGTGATATATTATTTCTAAATGGTTATAAATGCACAATGAAAATACACAAGGTGAGGCAGAAAGTACTGTGACACACCTACTGGGGGCAGTGCTGCCCCATAGAGACAACGAAGCAGGTGCTGTGCATTCTTCTTTTACGTTAGCAAATCTATAAGAATGAATGTAAACTTCCTGGACAACTTCTAAGATTTTTGGCCCAGAAGATTCTGATGCAGACTGTTTCTGAGTCAACAAAGTTACTCCAGCTGGTGCTCACTGCTACAACATCATCTGTGGAAAGGTCATTCGAAAGACTGAAAACATTTGGAATAGGACCAATCCAGGACGACTCTCCTCCTTGGCGATTATCTCCATTGAAGAATGCAAACTTTAAAAAATAAAGGTAAACAGCAATGCGTTTTACAACAGAGTAACAGAGATAGTTGTGGAGGATAGGTGCATGAACTTCATCTAAAAAAAGGCAAAATAATACATGCATTTTTTTAAAGAGAGGAGCACCCCCCAAAAAAAAAAGANAAAATTAACGAGTTGGAATTTATATGTTAAATAATCATCAGTTAAGATATTTTAGTCTATGACGTGACTTGCACATTACTGTATTATGAAAGTATGAACTAAATAACAAACATATGAAATTTCTTATTTAAACAACTACAGGGAACCCTCGAGTTACGTCACCCCCGAGCTACGGCAACTCAGACTTACGATTTGCCTCTTTGAAAGAATGCCGTCGATATACGGCAAAAAAGTGTGTCATCACGGCAAGTGGCAAGGTGGGGGAGGGGTACAGTACCTTGGCTGTTCGCGCATGGCAGTGCGCATGACCGTGGAGTAGGGGTGGGGCGACACTGCCGTACTATTTAAAGGGACGCGCCATCTTGACCACGTTGTTGAGTTTCGGCGAGAGAGAGAAGAGCAAGAGCATCTGATCCAGGTTTGAACTTGAGAAAAACATAATTGTCTACCTACACTTCAGTCAAAGTAAGGACATTTTGTTTCCTATTTCTGCTACTTCTAGCTTTTTTAGAGTTCATGGACTTGTTTTTCATGCACATGGACATGGACTGCACACCAAGGCACTGGTTTCAAAAACATGATGGTTGCAACATGTTTCTGATGGATGTGATTTGCTGCTGATTTGGTGCTGATTCATGTCAATAGCTGCTGCTGCTGATGGATGGATGGATGGATGATGGATGTGAGTTGATGCTGATTTGCTGCTGTTTGATGTTAACAGCTGCTGCTCTTTGAGAAGTGTTCATGGTTCATGGTTGACATAATTTGCAGATTATGGCTGAGAACTGTTTAGGAAGAGATTTGTATTTTGGATGTGCTGAAAAAATACATTACTGCACCTTTTAAAAGTTTCTGAACTAGACTGTACACTAAGTCAAAAAGGCGTTCAATTCAGGATCAACTGGACTTTATTTGTAACAGAAAACGTTTCGACTTCTGTCCAGAAGTCTTTTTCAATTCTGAATGGAAGCTGTGAGAACGAGAAGTTTTATACAGGCTTACAAGTCAATAACACATACATGTAAATTGACAGATCACACCTTAACAGTAGGGAGTCCCTTGAAGTCTCTGACAGAAAACACAACTAATCACAGCTGAGGTAACACATACATGTAAATTGACCGAACACACCTTAACAGTAGGGAGTTCCCTTGAAGTCTCTGACAGAAAACACAACAACTGTATGTAAATTGACAAACAACACCTCACAGCCCAACAACAGAGGCTTCTCAACAAACTTTGTTAGTCTAATTCACAGACAAGACACCTCTGCTCCCATCCGGTGTAAGACCTTTGTGAATCAGCCCCAAAACTGAGTTGTAAGTTTTGGAAAGTTGAAATCTCAGACCTCCTCCTCTGTTAAGAGAAGGTTTTTCTCTCTTAACATACAAAGCTTCCTTAACACCCCTCTCAAACTGTACACTAAGGCACTTTGTTTTCATACATGTCAGTAGATTTTTTTAAATTACAATACAGATGTGCTATGCTGAATAGCACTGTCTAACATTGCTGTACAGTACCTGTACATGCTGTTCAGGTTTTGTGTGTTTATGGATTAATGTGTGGTGTAATGTGTTAGATAAGTGTTTGTAAATACAGTGCTGTGCATGTTTATGGCCTAGTATGTCCGCTTGTTCAGTCTCATGCCGTTAAATGTGTGTACGGCGCTCCGTTAGCAGTATAGCCGCTACCTACGTCAGAAATACGGACCGACGATCGGCACGTGTTTTTGGTCCGCAAGTTACGGCAAAATCGACCTAAGTCTCATCCTTAGGTCCGGAACCCTGACGTAACTCGAGGGTTCCCTGTGTATATATATATATATA
>JBBPBX010004181.1:67947-78181 GCA_038048925.1 Garcialebias charrua | reverse complement strand
TTACTGATAGATTATTAGTTATTAGCGGTACTGCATTTTAAATAAAAATAGCACAAATCCGCTTATGAATTATAAAAGTTAGTCAAACCACAAAAACGCTGACAAAAAGTTTAGGTCCACTGTAAGCGGATTAGCGCTTTAGCGCTCTCTAGCGTTCATATGCCCACCACTGACAGTCACCAAGCACTTAGCCTATCCTAACACAGTTTTTAAAGATGAAGGAGTCAGTTGAATTGTCTCCCTCCTCCCTGCAGGCTCCATTCCCATAAAGGGAGCTAGCTCCCTTTATGTGAAAGGGAGACAATTCAACTTATTCCTTCATCTTTAAAAACTGTGTTAGGATAGGCTAAGTGCTTGGTGACTGTCCAGTACTGTACATGTATTCATTTATTAAAAAAAAAAAAAAAAAAAATATATATATTTTTTTTTACTATGTGATCCTACTTACGAATTTTTGACATACAAGCGCCCCCTAGGGACGGAACTCGCTCGTAAGTCGGGGACTACCTGTATATATGTGTGTGTGTGTGTGTGTATATGCATATGTGTATGTGTATGTGTGTATGTCGAGCAAGCAGTCTAAGAAATGAAGTTCTCTCAGAATAGTTATTAGTCCCATTTCCTCTTCTAATGTTTGGATGGGCTTAGATGCTTTTTTATTTTACTTCAGGCATGCTGCATCTAAATTATGATTCATGAACACATTAAAATCCCCTCCCCACATAAAAAGGCCTTTAGTCTCTGAGCAAATGTCAAATAAGAGTTTGTAAAAAGGCCTTTGGTATCCTCTGGAGGGGCAAAGACATTACTAAGCCCCTCTGCCAAGGTTCCCTTAAAGCACAAAACATACACGCTCTTTGTTCCCAATTTCTTTATGCATTTTAAACTTTATCACATTTGTCATCAGAAAAGCCGTTCCCTTCTTTTGATTTGTGGGTGCTGTGAAAGGCATTTTTTAAGCCTAAATGTTCAGTTTTCTGTGCTTTTTCTAGTGGGTGTCTTAAAATTGCTTTATTTCTTTCCTTTTTATGGAATCACCAGAGCATTGCTCCTTTTAATGGGATTATTCATTCAATTTACATTAAATGATGCCAGCTTGACATTACTTTATAGCAGTTGGATAATCTTTTCTCACACTGCATTCATTAGCGTCAAGGGAAGTTCAACCTCTACATGCCTGAAAATCTGAGCATTTTTCCTTTGTATGGAGGAAGTATGATGAGACTAATGGGCACCTTGACAACAGTTCATCTGTTTTAACTGTGCTCTAGAAACAAAGATGGCTTGACTTGACATGACTTAACTAGGCTGATTCCTCCATTCAGCTAGCACATCTGAGTAGCTAATAGCTTTGTTTTCAATTTTCAAGATCTTTGTGTGCCATAATCAGCAATGGCCAACTAACTAAATATGATCTACCAGCAAAAAGTAAAAAGTGGATTATAGGCGGGCAATAATGATTTTGTCTGAGTTTATCTATGTCTCATGAACTATATTGAGCAAAAACACAAAACACAATACTGTTCTGTTTGCTCCCATTTTTCATGAGCTGAGCTCAAAGATCTTAGCCTGTATGTACACAATAAGCCTTTTTCTCAAATATTGTTCACAAATTTGTGTGTTAGTGCACATTTCTCCTTTGCTGAGATAATCCGTCCACCTCATAGGTGTGGCATATCAAGATGCAGATTGGACACCATGATTATTGCACAGGTGGACTTTCGGCTGACCACAGTAAAAGGCCACTCTAAAATGTGCAGTTTTATCACACAGCACAAATGCCACAGATGTTGCAAGTTTTGAGGGAGTGTGCAATTGGCATGCTGACTGCAGGAATGTCCACCTGAGCTGTTGCCCAATTAATTGAATGTTCATTTCTCCACCATATGAATCAGAATCAGCTTTATTGTCATTGCACATAAGCACAACAAAATTACATTTCAGTACAGCCCATCTGAAGAAACACAAACAAACAAACCAACAACAGACAGGGTAGGCGGGGTGTTTGAGGCTGTCACCTCATTAGGAGGCGCTTCCTTTTTTTGTTAGATTAGAAAAATGGGAACACGAGAAGAGGTAAAATAAATCATATCTCACACTGTGTCCCTAACAGAACATAGCACGAGGCTGGAAAAAACCCCGGCACAAAAAAGCAACCAAAGGTGGGCGCTAGACCGCTAGGGAGCGCTAAAGCGCTAATCCGCTTATAGCGGACCTAAACAATTTGTCAGCGTTACAGCGGATTGACTAACTTTTATAATTCATAAGCAGATTTGTGCTATTTTTAATTAAAATGCAGTACCGCTAATAACTAATTATCTATCAGTAAAAACGAAATGGGGGTAGTTATTTTGTCTTCGGCGCGCTGGCTCTCGTAGCTGCTTGTTTACTTTTTCCCCCTTGGTGAGGGAGTGTGGAGGGAGCAGAGAGGAGGGAGGGGTGAAACAATAAGGATGATGCTGATTTGCTAAGGTAGAGTGTCACGTAGAGGTCAGCCAATCAGAGGTTTTGAAAGCCAGGAAGCAAAAGGAAGCGTGGAGCGCAGCGGGGTGTATCATCTTCAGCTGTTTGGAAGTGTGGACGACGTGATTTTGGATTACTGGAGCCTCGACTGGATGCAACAAAATTGCTTCTGTTTGAACTGTCTTCTCCCCCCCATCGTCGGTAGCGTGAGTGAAGCAAACCAGCTGTTTTTCATCTGCGACCTCTGTGGGTTATTAAAACTTTGTGTGCCGCCGAGCACTTGTTGGGGACAGATAACTGACGGACTCACGAGCCACGTTCCTCTTTAAGTTGAGTTATTATTTGATGAATTATTGTTTTGTTTGGGGATAAATAAATATATTGCCACCTGTTTGCTGCGGCTGCTGCAGCAGGATTGTTGAACTTGTGTGCCGCCAAGCACCGTGCTGTGAAATTGATTGAATGCAGTAATAAGTTCGTTAAAATATTGCTTTTTATTGTATGAATTATTATGAGGATTTTTGTTTGTATCCAGGGGTAAATAGCGGTTTAAAATTAGCTTCCCCTAATTTTCATAAGACATTAGTGCTTTTGAAATTGCGGACCTAAATAAATTAATAAGTGCTTTCGAAATAGCGGAACTAATTTTTGGATTAGCGCTGCCCAGCACTGGGAAAAAATCCAAAAATAGGTCGCACTGGTGTATAGGTCGCACCTACGTCACCGCCGACGTAACGCGTCATCCACCGCTGACGCGCCGCGTGACCACTGAGACAACCCGGCAATATGGGCCGAGTGTTTAGCTCTGCTGCTAATGTCTGCCAGAAGCGAACAAAGCTAAACACGAGAGGAGTCCGTCTCTCAGAACACGAATAAAAATCGAATTTTAGGTCAAATGTTTTCTCGAGACCATAGTAACGTACATTAAAGCTCCTATCCACAATATTCCTACGCCCCATGATGCCTTGCGCGAATTATGGGAACGACTTCCGCCGGAAGTGAGAGCAGCAGTTAAAGCCCAGTCTACTGGCTGTATTTATCACGTTTGTTTTTTTTTGTTTTGTTTATTTCTAATTAATTACAATGGTTACTTCGTGTTGGGTTAGTGGGTGTTGCTGTCGGGTAGACGTTGTTCAAAGCGCAGTTTTCACTTCATCCCAAAAATAAGTAAACGTGAAGGATTTATCTCCATCGGACGAGCTGACAGCTGCCCCTCCTCTGCTCGGATCTGCTCTCGAAGACGTCGTGTTCAGATCACGTTTTCTCCGGTAAACAAAATATTCTACATAAATCATTTTGTGAAACAATTTCAGAACAATGTGAGAGTATAATTTTCTCTGTGTTGGAGCTGTTGTTGTTTTTTCTTCATGATTTAGCATTGTCTACTAGCTGTGGTTAGCTTAGCATGTAGCGTTAGCATCTGTTAAAGTATTTACTAAACAAATCTGTGGATAAATAATATAACTACATGTGTGTGTAATACATTTGCAGTACATACATATGCTGTGTGTATGTGTATACTGTATGCACACTATATATACAGTATATACATACATACTGCACATACACTGTACTGTAGTACTGTTTTGATTGTAGGTCCCTGTTACTCTCATGTGAATAAAGCAGTGGGATGCTGTTTGTACAGAAAATATTCCATAACACAAGTTCATCTTTTGGTTATTACTACATTTGTTCTATTGAAATATTTATTTTTTCAGGAAGGCCTGCACACAAGTCACAGACTGGTCTCCCACGCTGAAGTTGACAGACACACTTACTCTGAGACGCAGGAGCAGAAGAACAAGTAATGACACAAGCACCTGGCACAATAATTCAAAAATATTAAAGTAAATCTAAGATAAAATTACTGAAATCAATATAAAATTGAACATTACAGTATATCTTTGTGAATGAGTAAAAAATGTAGGAGCAACTGTATTTATTCTTTCTACTTTGAGTAGCAAACTTGGTCTTATTTTAGACTTTGTGATGCAAACATGACAGTTTTATTCTTTTTTTAAGGTACAGACGAGTGAAGGGCCAAGTTCCATCGTCTTGGATTCCGGAGGGGTTTGCTGCTTGCGCCAGTCGTCCAGTGGTCGTCCAGTGGTCGTCCAGTGGTCCCACATGATGAGGAATCTGTTCCAGTTTGTTTAAAATCAGAAACTGCCCATCATTTCTTGTTGAGTGTATTTGACCTGGTATTTATTCTTGTATTTATTCTGCAGCCAATCATTTTCATTAAAAGACATCAAATCACCCACAGTTCTCATATTGTATTCAGTTTCAAATGTTTTTAGTTTATTCATTCATTCATTCAACCTTTATTTATACAGGCTTGCCTCGTTGAGCCACGGGGACTCATTTACAAGAGGGACCTGTCTCACTCACACCCAGGGTCAATTTAGAGTTACCAATCAGCCTAAAATTTATAATTATAGCTTTTATTCTTATCAATCTCCTCCTGGAGGAGGAACCACAGCAACGTGCATGTTTCTAAGTTTTGTACTTGTCAATAAAAAACTAAACTGGTAAGTTGCCAAAAAAACAATCACATCTAGTTTTTTTATTTGCAGTAGAACTTCTCATTAGACATTAAACAACGTATCTTATTGAAATAAAGAAGGTGAAACACAGCAACACCAAATGTACTTCAAACGCAGATTTATTTATAGAAATTATATTTTCACTCATTTGTTGCTGTGGTACATAACTGCACACAAACTTCTGGACCAACTGGAGTGTCATCCATCCCTGGACCAACTGGAGCGTCATCCATCCCTGGACCAACTGGAGCGTCATCCATCCCTGGACCAACTGGAGCGTCATCCATCCCTGGACCAACTGGAGCGTCATCCATCCCTGGACCAACTGGAGCGTCATCCATCCCTGGACCAACTGGAGCGTCATCCATCCCTGGACCAACTGGAGCGTCATCCATCCATCCCTGGAACTCACCTTATGCAGAAATATAACAGAAAGGAGGAAAAGAAAAGTACAGTATACAAACATTAGGGTTCATTTATGAACACACACAAACACACACACACCTAGATTATATATATATATATAACTAAACACACACACACATAGATTATATATATAAATAAACGCACACACACACGCACACCTAGATTATATATATATAAATAAACACACACAAACACACCTAGATTATATATAAAAGAAACCCACGCACACACACACACCTATATTATATATATATATATATATATATATATAAAAAACACACACGCCTATATTATATATAAACACACATCTATATATATATATAAATAAGCACACACACCTATATTATATATATATATATATATAAATAAACACAACACACACCTATATTATATATACAGTATAAATAAATATACACAGACAGCATACATACAGTATATAGGTGCGTGTGTTTATTTGCCAGTTATGCACGAAAATATTAGTATCATTTAATCACTGACTACATAAAATCATAACACTAAAAGCTGTCTCTTAAATCATACCTGGTGTTCTCGATCCTCTGGAGGATACAGAGTCTTTTTTCAGGTGGTTTCTCGTAGCCCAGCCACAAAGAAGGATGCAGGTTTTTGTTTTCGGAGCCTGTTCAACACACACTAGTTGCAGCCACAAATTCAGCTTCGTCTGATTATTCATACAGCCACGAACAGCGCAACAGGTACCAGAGCTCCACAAGACATCTTCGTGACAATTTTAGCTCAAAATAACAGAAAACAGAACTTTAACAGAACTTCTACGATGCGCACAGATAAACAAGTAAACAACGAGGAGCCAATGCAGAAATTCTACTTCCGGGGTCAAACGGAAGAAAGTCCCATAATCGCAAATACAGTGCCACCTTCAGGAATATTGTGGATAATTGCACTCTGTAAGCAGAAAAAATATACACCAAGTGGTTTTGAAGCTATTTATGACGTAAACAGAAGTACACAGATATAAAACGAAGGCTAACACGAGACAGTCCGCCTCTGACACGAATAATAAATCAAATCTCATCTCAAATGATTCATCCAGGACACAGTTGAGTACAATGGAGTGTTATAATTACTCTGTAAGCAGAAATAAATATACACCGAGTGGTTTCGAAGCTATTTATAACAAATACAGAAGCTAACACTAGAAGCTAAATGCTACAAAAAGATTGTTTTTTTATTTTTTTATCTCAAACATCTAATAAAGGTACTCACTTGTAAACGTCCACACTGTGATTCCATTCCATTCTGTAAGTTTCAGAAAAATCCGCTGAGTGGTTCTTGACTTATCTTGCTGACAAACAGCAAACAAACAGAGCTAACATAAGCTACATCCAGCCTAGGAGGCAGACAGAATCAGTCCGAGCAGAGGAGCTTTTTTTCGGGCACATGAGCTGGAAACGGTCTACTTCTTCTTCTTGGGTCGGTGTACTCCTCTGGAAGTGGTACTGCACTGCGACCCTAGCGGCCGAAAGTGGTACTGCACCATTTTCTGCCAAAGTGAAAAGGGTCATAACTGAGCCAAAAATTGGTCTAAAAATATGGGAAAAAATCCATAAATAGGTCGCACTGGTGTATAGGTCGCAGGCCTTGAAAAAAACCATAAAAAGGTGCGACCTATACACTGGAAAATACGGTAAATAATTCTGACACGGAAAATATTGAAAACTACCATTTTCAGCCACTAGAAGGCACTAGAGTAATATGGCAAGCCAAGTGGCTCATTAATAGGTAAAAGTGACTATTAATGAGACATTTGGCTTGCCATACAAAGCCACCTTCTTCTCGCTCCGGAACTCCTGGAGCAAATGTCAAATCAGCTGCATTTTGCCCGCCGCCCAGGTGAAATGCAGCTGATTTGACCATTAAAGTGCATTTATTAAGGAAAAGTTCTACTGAGACACACCTCTGCTACAATGTCGAGCAAACGGCTAATTGTTTTTATGTGGTTATCTTGTTAAATTTCGAGGAAATGCACAGTGAGACCTCCTTCAGTGCGCTCCTGCAGCCGCGTTTCGGCTTTTGAAATGCAGCTGATTTGAAAGTCAAAGTACATTTATTAAGGAAAAGTTCAACTGAGACACACCTTTGCTACAATTTGAATCAAACAAATAATTATTTTCAAGTGTTAATCTTGTTAAATTCTTGTTAAAGTCCTCCCGTTCACGCTCCCATGGCAGCCTATCGATTTTTGGCACAACACCGGCCCACGTTTCCGGGTTGTCAGCGGCGATGCCTAATAGATGCGACTCAGAGCCATATATATAGAGAGTTCCGACACGCTTTGATCTCGCCGACAGGCGGTCAATCGTTCCAAACAACGGCTATGGAAACCTTGTGGAGCTGCGCCCTCTGGCGGCGACGGAGCGCTACTGCAGGCAGCTTCAGACTGTAACCAGAGCCATGGAACAAATCGCCCCCTCCATGACCCACGTGACTTCCGCATTCCATTCTTACAATGGAACTCTATGGGAGTGTCGCAACTCTCACTTTATATGGCTCTGATGCGACTTATATGGCGAAGCGAAATATTTATGTTTTTTCCACTTTATTAGACATATTTGGACTGATGTAACTTATACGGCGTTGCGACATGCACAGAGGAAAGTACTTTTTTTTTAAACAGATACTAAAGTGATGGGGTAGTAGCTGAGAGTCATCCACAACACATAATATGAGAGTAAAATATTGAAGTATTGAATGACATTGCATCTTTTTTTCCAAGGTTTGAACGAAGCAGCAAAGGAGCTACAAGTCTTAGTCTAAAACTCTGACATGAAAAGCAATAGATAATATGCATTTTTGTCAAGGAATGGTAAATGTTTAATATTTATTTTAAGTCAGGGGATGATTCTAATCCAATCACTACTTCAAATATAGCTCACATGCATGTTTCGGTTTTTCTTAGTATGTTCTTTTATTTAAACCTGCAGAGAGTGACATGAATGAGCATTTTGTGTTGCTTCAAACACCTCCTTGAACTTCACCTGTTCCTGTAAATCGCATCCAGGGAACATTTGTGTGTGTGTGTGTGTGTGTGTGTGTGTGTGTGTGAAAGCGAAACAACTACTGTACTGTCATGGTGTGCTTTTACTCCTTACACTCAGCAGCCGTCTGTGTGAACAAAGTGTCGGCTTATACGAGCTGACATTTGGTCGGTGCTTTGTCAGATACACTCCCTTCTCTGAAAAGTTCAAATAGTCAGAAAGAATGTGGGAGCTGGAAGATGGGAGGCCGTTGTGAGCAGGCATGTATAAAGGCCTGCATGTGGTTTCACTGGGACCTCTGCCAAAAAAACAAGGGGCAGGTTATTTTTTGGAAAGGGGGGGTTGAAGGGTCACTCAGCTCCAGAGTGGGAAAGTTCTGCTTTTCATTACATCAACGAATAGGTCCACTCATGTGCCCCTCCTCCCAGACTCTACTCAAATTGTTTTGTCATTCAGTGATCCAGTGCGTCTCCCTCTCTCAGTCTAGATATATGTGTGAGTGTGGCTCATTAATGGAGTAATAACTCTGCAGGATGGCAGGATCAAGGTTCTGACAAAAATTAGATGTGCCAGAGTCACATTCTTTTCACATGGAGCACATTTGAACACGCCATAATGGTTTTCCAGAGGGTGACTGGCAGGAAAAAATGTAGAGGCAGCAAAAACAAATCTGCAAAACGTTCAAATTCACTTTAGTCATGGTCTTATTTCCTGTTACCAATTATTACAAAACCTCTGTAAGCAAGTGACGTGAACACAATACAACTTTTTTTTTTTCCACAGTCAATCTTTGAAAGTGGTCTTGATGGATAGTTTTTCAGGGTTTCTGTATAAGTCTTTCCAAGTTTGTTTGTGTTTGGCTGCTTTTAGTCGTACATTTCCTGTACAGCCCTACATTATATTGAGCAGTGTGAGGTTTAAAAATAATAATAAAGAATGGGGGCAAATGGAGGACATGTATTTTGGTAAGAAATAGGAAAAGTTCAGCAAAGGTCCGTAAGGACATGAGAAACATGGTCTTTCCGATGATCATCTGCTGTTTGTCAAGTTTTCTGCTAAATTCAAAATATTATTCTGTAAATTGGGGCAAAATGCATCTTTACAGGCTGCAATTAATGAAATGAATGCAAATCTCATTTAAAATTGATGGGATGTCTGTCATGTGTTGATATAACTCTGGTTCATCTCTTTCATTTAAAAACTCTTTGTGCCAGAAGGATGGCAGAGTTACGCATTATAACATAGGAACAACAAACGTTTTATTTAGAAATGGTCAGAAACGAGAGTCTGAGTAAAAGAGTGTGGAATAAAACAGACAGAGTCCAAAGCAAAACATTGAAAGATCTTCAGAAAAAGTGAAAAAAGTCATTATACAGTCATAATGTTGCTAATAAAAATCAAGACCACATGAAAATAAAATAAAAAGTCTGTCTTCTTGGAATAAAAAAATAAAAAAATATCAGGATGACTTTGTGCCAAAATAATTGCACGATTTAGAAACAACAACTTTTGTTCGCGACCGAATCTGCTATTAATTATTTACAAATGTGCAAAGATGGCGGCAGGCAGCACGGTGGCACAGTTGGTAGAGCTGCTGCCTACCCTGATTCAATTTCAAATCAGTCCAGGGGTGTTTCTTGGTGGAGTATGCATGGTCTCTCCGTGCATGCGTGGGTTTTCTCCGGATACCCAGGTTTCCTCCCACAGATGCATGTTAGTCTGACTGACTAACTCTAATTGTCCCTATGTGTGACCTGTGTCCTAGCTCAGGGCTATTCAACTAAA
>JBBPBX010004181.1:43264-54398 GCA_038048925.1 Garcialebias charrua | reverse complement strand
GAGTGAGCTCTTTTGCAAGATTGTCCAAAACAGCTATACAGGAGCTCATTTCTCAACATGAAAGACTACAGGAAATATGCTTTTCGTCAAGTGATGCTAGGAATTTTTTAAAATAGTATGAGTGTGCTTGCTAAGAAATCATTGTCTTCTAGGAACTTTAAGAGTACGGTAATTGTCTATTATACTCACGTTTCCTAACAGTTACAGTATTTTTATTTTAATGATTGTGCTCAAATATTCCCTTCCAACATTGATGCAGGGGATTTTTTGAAGGGTGCAGCCGATTTATCGGCCCCGGTTTCCTTAATTTTGGGAGATTGGAGATGGGCCGATACTTGCATAAGAAAATGATTTTACTGATTTTTTTTGTAGTTTTAACAACAATTGTCTAAACTTCATTTATATTTCAGCGCACTACCTCATGGCCAGTTGAAACAAGTTTGTACTGTTTCTAGAATATTGTTCAAGAGTATGTTTTACAATACAATAAGATGGGAAAATTGAAGTTGCATTGTGACCTTATAACACCTGACAGTGTCGCTTATAAAACAAAATCTGTATCGACCAAAATCGGTATTGGCAGGTCAGACTTTTTAGAGCTGGTGATTGGCCAGAAAACTGCAATCGGTGCACCCCCTAGATTTTGTAATTTTTTTGCTGAATGAGGTTTGCTGTACTGCATTATTCTAACCTTACTAATATTGTGCCACTGTAACACAAAGCAGCACAGTTTGCAGGATAAGGAGGTGTACCGTATTTTCCGGAATATAGGTCGCGGCTTTTTATCATTTTTGCATGCCCTGCGACCTATATTCAGGTGCGACCTTTGTATGGCTTTTTATAAAATAAGCTGATTTGTAATCATTTATTAACAAAAATTAAATTGAGACACACTCTTACAATAATGTCAGCTAACAAATATACAGGTAGTCCCCGATTTACGAGCGCTCTGATCTACGAGGTTCCAGACTTACGAGCTGGCGAATTATTGGAAAAAACGCAAAAAATACTGAGTTTTCCTGTGTTTTTTCACCACAGTTCGTTAGCTAAACATGTGGACACACGTTTCCGATCATTTTTATGCACTCATAAGCAGTTTTTCGATGAAAAACGAGTGTTCGTAGTCGCGCTAGCAAAACCGTTCCAATTTACGAGCGAAATTCCGGACTTACGAGAAGCGTGGCGGCCGTTCCAAATTACGAGATTTCCGGTTTACGAGCGCCTCGTTGTAACGGATCTCGCTCGTAAATCGGGGACTACCTGTACATGTATATATATTTTTTTGGTGTTTATCCTGCTAAAATTATTCATTTATTAAAGAAAAGTTCAGCTCAGACACATATTTGCTATAATTTTTATCAAACAAATAATTGTTTTTAAGTGTTAATCTTCTTAAAAGCCTTGCTGTGCGCTCCTGTGGCAGAGACATTTGCAGCAGAGCTAAACACGGTCCACATTTTGACGTAGGTGCGACCTACATTCAGGTGCGACCTATATATGGATTTTTCCAATTCTTTGGCAATAATTGGACAATGCGACCTATATTCAGGTGCGACCTATATTCCAGAAAATATGGTAATGCACACATTCCAATGAAGTGCATGGAAATAAGACGAGCCCACACTCCTCTGCGATTGCATAACAGCCTCAACAAGTGAAACTCATCATCACCATGGAAACCGCAGGGCGATGAAGCAGAACGCCAGGGCTTTTAGCTGCAGTTTACAGGAAAACAGGGCTGTTTCAAGTTTCACAGGCTGGCCTCAAAGCAAAAATTGATAGTCAGGTTTTAATGCCCCACCTCCTCTCATTCTTTGCTTTTAATGAAGCCCCCTTTTCATAGACACACAAAAAGCCTTTGGTGATTTGTGTACTGTACAGTTGTAATACGGAGAGTGTGAAAGCAAGCTGTGCTCCTGGACACATGCACAGGAGGTGTAAGAATGGGGTCGAGGTTGTGTATACGGTATATGCGTTACCAGGGCGACTCGTGACCGACGTTTGTGCACACTTTCTTTGTTTGCAGGTGTTTAAAGATGAGCTGGAGGGACTGATCCATGACCAGCTGACAAAAGGCAACAACCCCTCTGGCCTCCTGGCTCTGAGACAGATCGCTGACCTGGTCATGGCCAGCACCGTGGGAGGGGCTGGCCCCTTGACGTCTCCCATCAGTGAGTGGTAGCATGTGCACATGTATCCATCTTTGTCTCCGGTGGGGCCTGATGTGTGTATCCTCTGGCTGTGTGCGTCACACAAACTGATTATCCTCATTGTTGGAGGCTGAATTCTTCGACACTTGTGACTCCGAGCAGCCCTGAAACTGCAGAAAAGGCAGAAAGTTGTTGACAGCGTCCTCTTTTGTCCGCGCAACCCTCATGACTACTCAACAAAGAATTATAGCAGTTTGCAGGGGTAATTATGTTAGCATGACCTACGGGCTCACAGATAAAGTAAATGTTTGGAACGAGTTATAAAGGAAGTGGCTGTGAGGTTGTTTAGGCAAACTAGTCTTTAAGAAGGCCAGAGGGGCCGTAAAAGATCGGGTTCTGCATCATTATATGTCCTTATATGGCATTAAAGTCCAAAAATACTCTTTGGTTTCATGTTGGGAATTCTGTAAGCTCTTTTTTTATTCTTTAACTGTGGAGACTCAAATTCTCTGGACGTTACTAAAATATACAGGGGGTCCCCGACTTACGAGCGCCCTGACAGACGAGGTTCCGGACTTACGAGCTGGCGAACGAGCAGTAAATTTGTAAAGAACATACAAAAAAATACAGCACTTTTATGTGTTTTTAGATGAAAGTGTGTTAGCTAACCGTTTGGAAACAAGTTTCTGAGCATGTTCATGAACTAGTATGAACATTTGTGATGAAAAACAAGTGTTCGTAGTAGCGCTAGCATAAATTTTCCGACTTACGACTGAAAATCCAGACTTACGAGAACACGTGTTTCTGGTTCCGACGTACGAATTTTCGTCTTACGAGATACTCGTAGTAACGGAACTCGCTCGTAAGTCGGGGACCCCCTGTATTGTGAACCACTGGTTGAATTTAAATGAAGATTTATGGAAATACTTTTTGTATTTACATCTACAAGCCCTTTAACGTTTGAAGCCAACAGTTCAAGATGGCTGCCACAGCCAGCTGATCTTGAAAACACAAAGGTAGCTTTAAGTCAATTAGTTTTACAGTGGTTGAGCTAACATTTGATGGGGTAGTAGCAGGGTCATGCATAACACATGCTCTGAGTGTGACATCTTGTAAAGTTGCAGAACACCGAGCATAATATTTTCATGGTTTGAGCAGAACTTTTTTGCATTCCTTCGAAATTTGCTATGCCTTCAGTTGTACTCCCCTTGAAAGCGGTACTTATTATGATAAATCCTCTGCACATCTGTAAACTTTCTCTTATCCCACCCACAACTTCTGATCTGCCTAAGATAATTTAGCAAGCCTGCTTACACAAATGTATCATCACTACACAGTGTCACATGCACCTTTTCTTCATTCCAGCTCCAAGGTCGAGGTCATAAATCAAGGTCAAATGTTATATAAAGTATTAGCTTGTCTTGGCTATTGCTATAAATATTTGTATTCAGTGCTTAATTTGTAAACCAAACAATGTCGGAAAGTAAATGACGGCGGGGAGGGGAGTCTGGGGTTCTCCCCCAGAAAATTTTGAATAAAGTAGATGCCATTTTCTGCATTCTGGTGTATTTTAGCAGGTGGTTAAACATCTATGTTTACTACTCTTTAGCACTTAGAGATTTTCATTAATGAAAAGTGCGTTATAAATTGAATTCATTATTATTATTATTACTCAGTCTCTCCTTGAGTGAATAGACTATATGCCATGGGTAGTTGTGACGTACTTCCGTTAAAATATTGGACACATCTGCCACTTCCGGGTCCCATCCACTGCCGTTGTTGTTAGCGTTAGCTCCTAGTAGCAGACCATGACAACGACCCGAAACGGGAAGCGGCTGCGAGCTACCGGCACTACAAGGGAGTTCCGTTGTTTCCGCCCACCGGTGGGTACAGCTGTTCCGTTCCCTCGCCGAGGGGGGGTTAGGGCGACAATTTATCGCGGCTATCCGTAGGGGAAACGTCGCTATAGATTTATATGGATTCATATGTGTATAGAGCTTTTGTTGGTGTGTATGTCGATGTTTTATTAATTGTATTTACCGGTACTCATTTATGTTTGTGTCTTTCCCGCTAACAGGAAGTGCGCGGTCCGGCTCATGAATGCGGGAGTGCTAGAACGGAAGTCCGTGGCATATAGTCTATTGAGCACGCGTTGCTTCTCTCAAGCATCCCCCCACCACCACTCGCGTCGGGCATTATCTCCATTGCCGCTGCCTTCATGTGCTTCATTTCTCTGTTGTTTAGTTGTACAACGAGAAGACTTTTTGAAAGTAAAATGGACTGTCTTTTCCAACATTTTCATCTATGTTATTTTTGACAAATTGGCACTAGGGCTGGGCCATATCATATCGTTACCGGTAATACCGGTATAAAAAGCTTGCCCGGGCAAAAACCTTATATCATGATATGCTAATTTCATGACGTAATACGTCAGGGCGCCCCGCCCCTTAACACCCGAGCAACTGCGCACCTCCCCTCCACCAGTCTACTGGTGTAAAACGCTAATTAGTTACTGCTAAAATGTTAAAAACAACGCGTGCGTCTCAACTTCTCTCCTCCCTGCAGGCACAGACAGCTGTCCCCTCCTCCTCCGCCCCGCTCCGCTCCGAGCAGCACCGAGCTGCTCCGGTGCTGCTCGGAGCAGCGTGTCCCCGCTGTAAACTGTGTAAACACGCGCGGCTCCACATCACTCCATCAGAGACAGTTCAGTTAAAAAAATGAATCAGAGGAAGCATATGACACGTTCCTGCATGATGAAGCTGAAACATGAAGGTCAGCTGATCAACTTGTAGAAGTTACAGCTCATTTAAAGGAGCTGTATGTAACATTTTTTATAAACATATTTCTTCACTCTGCCACATCTCCTGACAGACTGATGTTAGCCAGGTAATCTCTGAAGAAAAAAAAATACTTTAAAAATGATCTGTTATTTAGATTGAAAAAGTCTGCACAAAATATAGATTAAAAAAACCACCACAAAAACTAAAGTGCAGGTGTAGTTTTACTTGGAGACTAAATACTTTACTAAATAAAGTAATTTCAGTAAAATTACCCCTTGTTGTTTTTTAAAATTTTATATAATACTGCAAAGCAACATGTTAAGTTAATTTTGTCAAATAAATACATTTGATTTTTGTGGGGGGTTATATCACGAAATTTATCGTTATCGTGATAATACTCTGAAATATCACGATATAATTTTTGAGCCATATCGCCCACCCCTAATTGGCACCGTTGTTTTGGTATGTGACATTTGTAACGTGATTACCGGTACCCATCAAACATTTCTCATTTTTAATAAATAATCAAAATATTATTAATGGCCCACTTAAACTGTTTACAGTATGTTTATGTTTATTAAATTTGTTCATTTTTTTTTTTTACAAAAGAAACAATACAAGACAATCCCATCAATGATAATGTACAAAATGTAAAAAAATGAAAGGTAGCAGAAAGAAGAATAAATCTTATTATATCTGCCCCTTTTTTCCAACAATCAGATTAAACAATAATAATCTTCAACCAACAGTACAAAATGACTAACTCTTTCTAATTTTCTAACTAATACAATACACATTACGCTATTTCATATATATTTTTTAACACATTCGTTTTGATCATTTTCTTAAATGTAAACATTGACTTGGCATTTTTAACTACATTCTCCAAGCCATTCCATGCAATTCAGTTATGCATTTTAATTATATATTTGCATTTTTAATTAAATTGTCCATGATTGTACTTTTAGGGGCTGAGATTTTATTTTATTTTTTAAGGGTAGAAGTGAAAATGCTTGCTTGAAGGGGCAGCTCTGATGTGATATTTGGAAGCTCGTAAGTGGCTGTTATGTTTAAAATGAGTGTTTATGTAATTATTTTCAGTTTACATATCCAATACAGTATAGGCTTTATTCGTTCAAGGCAGTCAAATTTGTTCATAACTTTATTATTAATTCCTGAGCATTACCGGGTCCAAGCAAACAGGTACTGGAACTCACCCTATCCAATAAGAGAGTTCCTGGATTCTATTCTGACAGGATCCGTCTCAAGTTAAGCCCTGGTTCTATTTCTGTAATGTTGACGGGCGCACAATGAGCGCTACTTTTGTTATGGATGTGGAGCAATGTCCTGATAATCATGTGTCATCGCAGGCTTTGGAATGGTGACTCCAGTCAATGATTTGTACAGCACTGAGACTCCCTCCTTCGCCAAAAGGGAGAAGCAGAGTCGCTGCAAGCTGGCCACCCTCTACAGGCTCGTTGACCTCTTCAGCTGGGCTCATTTTACAAGCTCCTACATCACTGTGAGTACAGCGCTGTGGTCACGCTCCACTGCACACCTGCTTACTTATGCAGCACAAGGTTCGTGTTGCTTCAATAAAGCTTCGCGTGTCTTTGTTTTCCAATGGATTCTTCTAGAGGAATGCCTCCTCCATTACTTTTCAGAAGCCATAAATTAGAAATAAGGTTAGATTAGCTAGAGGGTTAGATTAGAAACATCTGATGAACGTTAACGTTTCATCAAACAACAGAAAGAGCTTTTCTCTGCTTCCAAAAGCTGTTAACCCAATTTACAGTAAATTCTTTGCCTGTTGAGTAATTTCTTGACAGGTGTTTAAAATCCTGAACTTACCCACGCAGGTAATTTTATTTTTGTTCTAATAAGTGGATTAACTGATGTCTTTGTTGTGTTTTAGGTGCGTGTCAATAAAGAGCAGGATCATGTTCTCATCAGTCCACAAGGTCTCTCGTTTGCTGAGGTGACAGCAGCAAATCTGGTAAGAACAAAGATCGTGTGACAGATTCAATGCTCTTTGGTATTTTCCCATAGCAAAGCAAAATTGAAGATAAGATCTCATTTATGTCACATTTACGGATCCTAGACATCAATGAGCACTAATCAAGACCAAAGTGGTTTTCTCATTCTTCTCAAATGTCTCTCCTGAGAAATATGTCTCACAGTGAGCACTGTGCGAGTTCTCTAAATTCTCTTACAGCTGTCTCTTTTTCTTGTCTCAGTTGTGAGAAAAATGAGACATAATGTGCTGCTCTCAAATTTGTCTCAATTTGATATCCTTGGAAGCACACTCTCTCATGGCTGTCTCTCATTGCTCTCCATTTGAGTTCTCAGCCAAAAGAAAACTGAGATGAGTGCAAGCGCTCACATGAGTCTTAATAAGAATTAAAAATGTATCTCAATGATATCTCAGCTTATCTCATGCCAAAATAAAGACAATACAGGAAAAATAAAATTGAGATGGTTTATTCACATAATATTCATAATATTCAACTTACAAAATTTGTTGATTTCTTACACAAGTCATACTACTCAATGACAACTTTGAGTTCCAAAACTTAACCCATTCAACAACAATGTGCTCAAAACACACCTTTTTGAGACTTTAAAATGTGTGAACTTTCTAGATGTTAATATTTTACTGTCAAATTTATGATTTTCTGACAGTAGTGTGCAGGTTTCTTTTACTGCTACAATAGAGTTTTGCTTTGAATTATGCAGAAAAGTCTTGGGAAGTGTAACAAAAACTGTTTTAACAATTGTTCAAGTCACACTTATGATACAGAGACACCTAATAATGAAAAGCATTCATGGCACGAGTTCATATGTGGGTCGTGGGATTTTTCATAGTTGTTTTAATGATTGATCTTTGTGGGAATGCTATACAAGCATTCACCGCATTGTTTACGTGTTTCTCTTTTTACTCGTTACTATACGTCTTCCATACATTTTGTTTAAAAGCATCTCATTCCCAAAATTTTGTGCTAACAATTCATATATCAAAATGTTCAGTTCCTTCGGGGCATTCTGGCTGTGACTTTTGATATTTCAGCTATTCATCTTTTAATAGCCATTTTGCTTTTCAGCCACTTTTTTTCCTATTGGAAATGAATGGAGCTGTTTTCAATACCCTTATTTAAAATCTTTCAAAATCTTTACAGCACCTTACACATTTTGTTCTGTTTCTGCTCTTTTGACTTTGCTAATTATTAACTGAACTAATTTTAGGATTTTGTTTTGTTTCTGCTAATTTGAGCTATTGGTGCTTCTTGCAGTTGCTTTATCTTTCGGCTATTTGCTGCAGTTTTAGCTAATGTTCAGCTGCCATTAATTAAAGTTAGCCTTTTTAAGTCAAATTCTCATTTTGGTGGCTCTCGTTTGCTTTATGCTTAGTTTAGCAAATGTGCTCCTTTTACTTCTTTTTGCTTATATCAGCATGTTCAGCTACACTTCAGCTGTTTTACTGCACATTCTAGCAATTTTAGCTATTTTACAACAAAATAATGTGATGTACTTGCGACCTGTCCAGGGTGTACCCCGCTCCTCGCACTGTGACTGCTGGATATGGGCCCCAGTGACCCTGAAAGGAAGAAGCCAGTATAGATAATGGATGGATACAACAAAATACAATATTTTTCTGCATACTTTAGCAAAACACATGCCAATTCAATTTATTTTGTTAAAATTAGCATGTTAAGCTACATTTGAGTAATTTTAACACCCATATTTGTTGTTTAAGCTATTTTATAACAAATTGTCCCTTTTTGTACTTGCAAGCTTTTTTCTGCTAATTTGACATTTTTACATCCTTTTAACCATCTGGGTGCTAATTTCAATTTGTGTCAGCTACCTTTACCTTGTTTATGCCAAATTAATTTTTTTCTGCCATTTCAGCAATAATTCTGCTCCTTTCTATTGTTTTTCTGCTAACTTAAACCTATGCTGTCTGTCTCTCTGTGTATCTGTCTGTCTGTCTCTATCTCTCTGTCTCTGTCTCTCTCTGCACTGGCTCCTTCCTGTAGATATGATGTTAACAGACATTAAAATTAAATATAGACTAGTTCAGATCAAATGTTATAATTTAAACTGATCCTCAAACATTGCATCTTACCTTACTTTTAGAGAAGCAAGGGGACAATAGTATTTTCAGAGATTTCTTGTCTAAAATCAGTATGTCAGGAGGTAGTGACAGAGTGAAGAAATATGTTAAAAATATATTGTTAGAAAAGTTACATACAGCTCCTTTAAGAACAATCTGTGCTTCCTGTCCAAAATCATAATTTGAACTCTGAACTCTTGGCGGGCGGGCACATCCATGCTAGAGGGCAGGGGGTGGGTTATACCAACACTGTCATTAACTTGCATAGTAATATCTTTAAAAAGGGGATTACAACAGGCATAATATTTAATATAGAATTTATAGTTCTACTATGACATTATTATGCACATCATTTTCGCTTTTTATAAGCTTGAAACAGACTGCTATGTTCTGCACCTGTTTCCTCCCCCCCCCTCCTTGCTCTCATTTGGTTGCGTCTGTTGGAGTCTTGCATCGTCACAGCAGTCAGCAGAGAGAAGCAGCACGTGGACCAAACTCAGCTAAGGTAATGAGACATTTTTATTTTTATTTTATCAAATTCAGATTTTTTACAGTTTTGAATTACTGCACTCATTACAGCCTGGTGACCATGTTTTGTTTAATCAATTCTAATAGTGCACCGTGAGTCGTTAGCTGCCTTAAAACATGCTAGCTTGCTAGTTAGCTTGATGCTAATGAGGTTAAGAAATGACCATAGTTACAGTCTAAACGGACAATTTTACATTTTCTGTTGATTAAAATATTAGAATTATTTTATTGAATTCCAGTTTAGTTTATGAAATTAAAGCCAACAGGAAAAAACAAAACGTCTGAAAGGTAATGGCATGATCTATATGTACTGTACATTTTTTTAATGATATCATAACTTATATATTTATTTTAAGATTATTTTCAGACAAATTATGACAAAAGACGTTGAACTAGGTCAGGATGAAGTTAACTTTATAGGGAATGGGCCGCTCCGGTATCAGTATTCTGCTTCGATACCAGCATAATTTACGTATCGGATTTTTCCGATCCGACCTGCAGAGATCGATCCATGATCACGTGAGGACTTAGTGAGCAGCACTGTAGCTAACAGCTAACTAACTTTTCATCAAATTTGTTAAACTGGGGTTAGAAGCCAGAGTAAGTTGGTTCCGTTTTTCCTTTGACATCTTTCTTTCTGTCCTCAGGAAAAAGTGCAGTTAAATAAACAAGAAAATCCTGGATGGTTTGGATGATTTTACAATATCAGTTCTAAATGGTAAGCCATGCTTATGTATTTAAATGAAATATATTATGTAAATTACTGTCAAACTGAATTGTTTGTTGTTCACACTGACACTTGTTTTAAATATGAAAATAATTTATTTAATTTTTGTAAACTCAACTTTATAATTCTGAAAGTTAATAATTTGTGTTTACAGCTGCCAACATAGATGAGGTCTTGCTACAGACCCTCAGTCGTGATGATTTACGAGACCTTTTTCCAGGGCCAGAAAACTTTATGAGGAGGAAACAGTTGTGGGCTCATGTTCACAAAGAGGCAAGTTTTTACCACCTTTGAGCTGAAAACACCTAGCACAACACATTTTGCTTGTAACTCCTGTAATAATCGTTTTTTTTCTTTTCTTTTTTTCTCCTTAGGATGAAAATCCCACCTTATCAGATACAACTGGATCAAATGAAACCGGAACTGTTTCTTCACCTCAAAGAGCAACTCCCCAGACATCCACTCCTTTGGTAAAACCATGCTTCAAAGAGATTCACAATGTAAGTGGTTTACTTTTTATTATGGTTTCTCAAAAAAAAAGCACTGTGGCAGGTGTTAATGCTTCCGTGCGCCGTAGGTGATGGATGAGCTATGGCGGATCCTGGATAAGGGCAACGTCTGACAGAATTAAAGAAGAGATGGGAACACTTTTGCTCTATGGTTCAGTTTTACGGTGTTTGGAAGAAGATGTTAAAGCCACCCAAGAACCCGGATGGAGGTTAGTAATTGTGCTGTCTTTCATACACAATGCTGCTGTGTGTATATATATATATATATATATATATATATATATATATATATATATATATATATATAGATATAGATATATATAGAT
>JBBPBX010004181.1:25757-36712 GCA_038048925.1 Garcialebias charrua | reverse complement strand
TCATCCATATACACACCCCAGCTACAGCTGCTGTACGTACGCTCCAGTTCTAAGTCTGTTAAATTAAATACTGTATAACATTCCTTGAAGAAAATGCATATCGCTTACCACCTTGCGTGCCAGCCTTTCCAATAAAGATTTTATGTGATCTGCTAGTGCTTGGAGTGGGTGATGGGGGTGATTCTCAGCTACTATAACACTAAATTTTAGCTCAACATCTGGAAAAACTGAAAGTTATGCACCATAACTCATGTTCCCTGAAGGAAGGGAACGAGGTGCAACATACTTGCTATGGGAATTGCGCCCCCGCGCGATTACCTGAAGGAATACATTCACGACTTTTACGGCAGGGGGCGTCACCCCGCGCCAGAGGTACCGCCCTTTAGGTACTTAGGCGACTGACGCCCCTCCATCTTCCTCGAAAATTTGCACTTCACCGAGCTTTCAGCATTGAAAAGGGCCAGCTATGTTGCACCTCGTTCCCTTCCTTCAGGGAACATGAGTTATGGTGCATAACTTTCAGTTCCCTTTCAGTTCGGTCTCTCGGTGCAACATACTTGCTATGGGAACGTAATTCATTCACGCCCTTGAAATGCTCAGTAAAATGCCTGTTAGTGTGAAACGTCTGCCATTGACCAGAAGGCATCTCAAAGCTACTTTCTATTGTGTATTAGAAAGAACAGCCTGAGTGACGTCACACGCAGTAACATCCAAACTGTAGTACTTTGCAAAAGTGTTTAAAGAGCTCCAGTTCGCAGCAGCACAAATGTCTGCAACTGACACGCCCTTGAACAATGACCAGGAAGTGGCCAAGCCCCTGGTTGAGTGAGCATGGACTCCAGGGGGCACTTGTTGACCCTTGCTACCGTAAGCCCTCTTGATGGCCTCTGTCATCCAATGTGAGAGGCGCTGTCTTGATAGGGCCTTTCCTGTAGCAGGTACAGTAAAGCAGACAAACAGTTGGGTTGTTTTCCTCCATTCGGCTGTCCTCTGCATGTAGGTGCGCAAAGCCCTCACTGGGCAGAGAGCCTGTAACCTTTCCTGTTCCTTGGTAAGGACAGGAGCAGGTGGAAAGGAGGAGAGATCAAAGTCCAGACTCCTATGGTTCAGGGTCAGGACCTTGGGAGTATATGCGAGATTAGGCCTTAGTGTGACCTTTGACCCATCAGGGGCAAATCTGGTACACATTGGGTGTACAGATAATGCATGGAGGTCACCCACGCGTTTCGCCGAGCAAAGAGCCAGGAGAAGAGCAGTTTTATAAGATAGAAGATTTATCTTAATCTCGTTGAGAGGCTCGAATGGTGGGTCGCAAAGAGCCCCCAAGACCAGACCAAGATCCCAATAAAACAAGTAGTAAGTACTCATAAAACAGGGATGTGCTGTTTTTAGGGATGCACCGATCCACATTTCTCACTTCCGATCCGATACCGATACTTATTAACTCAGTATCGACCAATACCGATACTTTCCCGATCCGATACTGTTCAGGTATTTGACTCTGTATAATGAAACTTTTGCACCCAAACTATTCATTTTAACATTGTGTGAGATAAACCCAATGAAGACACTCTTAAGCCTTACAATAGGGAACCCCCTTATTGTAAGGCTTAAGAGTGTCTTCATTGGGTTTATCTCACACAATGTTAAAAAGGGCAGTCACAGATTGTGATTGAACACAAGTGCTCTTTGAAGCTGGATCGGAAAAGTATCGGCAGGTTTGATCCGATATCCGATACTTAAATAATGCTGGTATCGGATACCGATACCGATACTGGATCGGATCTGCCCCATCCCTAGCTGTTTTATGAGTTTATTCATGCTTACGTGCAACGACATACATGATTTGATGTCACTCACAGCAGGAAAAACATGGTTTGTGCATGCAACATGATTATCAGCTTTTTGTACTTTGCTACAAATAAAGTCTGACCAAGGATCGAACACTCCTGTTACCACATGGGCAGGAGGCCATCGAAAAAGTAAACGTGAACCTGGTTCATCAGGCACGTTTTTGACGAGTGTCCCGGTTCGCCGAGGAGGCCCTGTGCCTGCTCGCTTGGCGTGGGACAAACCTGTTTTTAGTCCATGCGTGCTCGGGGCGAGGTTGGTTCGGCGGGGGTCTTTGCCGAGGCTCCTCCTCGTATGCTGTCCGCTTCTGCGGTGGTGCACGTGTCGTCGAGCGGTGCTGCGGCTGTGCAGGTCTGCTTCCAGCGGGCTCTCTGGGGGGGGCGAAACTTCGACGAGGGATGCCCACCCTGAGAGCTTCAGCCTGCCTGCTCCTTTGGTCCAGCTTGGTTTGGATTCGCTCCAAAGTCTGGCCAAAAAGTCCCTCCGCTTCTATCGAGTGGTGGAGAAAAGGCACCTTTTGTCCTTCTGGTAAATCCGTCAGCGTCATCCACAGGTGGCGGAGCGCGATGACCACTTCCGCCATACCTCTGCCCTGAGCCACAGCAGCTGTACCCATCATACGAAGGACAAAGTCTGTAGCTCTGCGGGCTTCGTCCAGTAGTTCGGCAGCAGCTTGCTTATCCGAGGTTTCCTGCAGTTGTTGGAGTTTTTCTGCGAGGTAAGCCTGCATCATCGCTGACGCGTTCATGGCGCGCGCCGCAAGTCCTTGAGCTCTGTAGCACTTTTCGAGAAGCGACGCTGAGGCTCTGCAAGCTTTGCTGGGGAGAGTCGGCTTTGTTCCTGACCATCTGGGAGCTAGGTGGGACGCTAGCGTGTCCTCAATCTGAGGCGCATTAGCTATTCCCACCTGATCCATGCCCTCCACGTCGAGGAATTGTGAGAGGGGGAGAAGCATGGGTGCTCGTGGCTGAGGCCAGGTGCGGGTCAGTTCCGTGAGGAAGTCTGGGAACACGGGCATCCTTTGCCTTGTTGCAGCCTGTTGCTTTGAATAAAAATAGTTCCCCGCCAGCCTCGTGACCTGTTGGCGAGGTGGGGGTTCCGGCCAGGGGATGTTCAACGCGTCCGCCGCTCTGTGGCACAGGTCGAACAGAGCCGGGATGGAGAAGTCCGTTTCAGGGAGTGCAGGTATCGAGGTCCTAGGGAGGTGCTCTCCCGGATCCTCGATCTCGAGTTCTGGTTCCTCCGCTGAAAATTCGCCCGAGGCTGAGATGGAGATCTCGTCTTCATTCATCATTCCTCTGGTGTTGAACTCGACTGTTAGGTCCCCCATGGTAGCAAGCGGGTCAGGGCTGTCGCCCCATTCGACGCGCATGCTATCGTGTAGAGCCATGTGTTCTAGCTCTGGCATCAGAGTGAGGGTCTCCGTGGTGTCCGGGTCCTGTGGACCAGCTGCGCCTCCCATGGCTTTAGCCACGAGGTCCACGCGCTGCCGTAGCACCGCGTCCAGCATCTGGCTGCAGTGTGGGCAAGAGTCAGGCGCGTCCAGAGCTTGTCTTGCATGAAAAATACCCAGGCAGACTGGACAGGCCTCGTGGGTGTCCGTCGTTGCCAGGTAAAAATCCACAGCCGCTGGGACAGACATGCGAGTTTGGGCTTGCCGTCCCGCTGGCTTTCCTTTGAAGTTTAGTCTTTCGCTTCCCTTTCTCCGGAGGCATGTCCGAGACAAGGCGAGCGAGACCTTCCAGAATCCTTTTTCTTCTTTGTTCGAGAGTCTCCTCCGTCGTGTCGCTTTCGCTGGCTAGCTCGCTAAGCTAGTGTTAGACGAGGCAGCGGTTGTGACGCAGTTATAACTCCGTCGAGCGAAGCAACCTGTAGGAGAGAGGAGAGAAGAAAACCTCGAGGTTATAGAAATGTGCTGGGCTAGCTTTCGCCAGTCCAGCAGTACGCAGGGAAAATTCTCTGTGCGCTCTGTGCAGGGAGCGAGCTCACCTCAAGTTGAGCGATGGAGCAGCAGAGAAGTCCCGCGAAGAGAGGCAGTTCAGGTGTTTGCGAGGTGAAGGGCAAAAAAGAGGAAGATGGAGGGGTGTCAGTCGCCTAAGTACCTAAAGGGCGGTACCTCTGGCGCGGGGTGACGCCCCCTGCCGTAAAAGGCGTGAATGTATTCCTTCAGGTAATCGCGCGGGGGCGCAATTCCCAAAGCAAGTATGTTGCACCGAGAGACCGAACTGAAAGGGAACTAACTGTTGTAGCCCTGTTTTTCTTAAGGTGGATAAACCACGGTTGCTGTTTTGAATGGGTTTAATCCAGGAGTTATTCAGTTGTAGATGTATAGCCATCAATTATTTTTGGAGAATTTCATTCAAATCTGCCTTCTGGTTTGTGAGATATTTTACTAACAGGTAAACAAGCAAACAGCTGTGTGAACAATTGCATGATCCTCTGTCTTTCATGGCAGCACGTAATAATGAGATTCAGTTGAACCACAGCAGCTGCTGCAGAGGAGAACGGTCAAATTAAAGGCAGCTTCCTGCATGCCTGTTTGTTACAGACACAAACATTCTTCCATCCCTTTGGAAGATAAGCTGTAAAATGTGCACAAGCATCACTGCGTAGCCGTATCTTTATTTGTGCCCGGGAGCAAAGAAAACGGTGCCTCTGTTAAAAGTTCTGGTGCATCACAGTCTCAGTTGTTTTTATCCCACGCTAACAGGTGTCCTCCATGAGATGTGGAATCCTGCCCATTTCCCAGGAGGCTTTGCTTCTGGGAGACGTGAGCTGCTTTGGTTACCATGGCAGCCTGGATAATAAGGAGGAGAAGGTGGAGTTTCAGAAAGCACTGGGCCCGACTGCCAAGGTACCGTCAAACACTCCATTAATAGCTTGCTGTCACAGGAAAAACATATCTACCGGTAGTTAGCTTTATGAGGCTGCAGGTGGACAGATGTAGCTGCTGAAATAGCCACAACCACTTATAAACTTTGAAAGCTCCTAATTTAGCCTTTTTTTTTCTGGACAGTAGGAGGATGACGTGTGTGATATGACAACTTTGGAAATAAAATATCAACAAAATTACAGTTATCATATTCCCACACGTAGCTGTCTTTTTAAGTTCCTTCCACACAATTTTTTTTTCCCACTCCAACTGTTTCTGCAGTTTTGAACCATTAATGTGTCAGTATGTTCAAAAACAAGTACCGTATTTTCCGGCCTATAAGTCGCACCTTTTTGCCTAATTTGCATGCCCTGCGACTTATAGGGCAAAGCGACATATTTATGGGGTTTTCCCCCTCATATTTTTAGACCAATTTTTGGCTGAGATATGACCGTTTCGATTCTTCTGATGAAAAAAATGGAGCAGTGCCACCTTCGGCTGCTAGGGTCCACCGACCGTTCCCAGCTCATGTGTCCGACGGCAGCCTCCTCTGGTCGGACTCACTCTGTCGCAGCACGGCCTCCTGCTCTCTGGAGGTCTGAACTACTGTTAGCTCAGTGTTTTACTGTTAGCAAAATAGGTCAAGAACCACAGGACAGATTTTGATGAAACTTACAGAAAGTAATCACTGGATGGACATTTACAACAAAGTTATCTTTAGGAGATGTTTGAGCGAAAATTCGATTTATTTATAATTTATTTTCTCAGCGCGCACAGCGAAACAATTTAAATCCAGCTGATTTGACGATTACCGTACGTGAATTTATTAAGGAAAAGTTAAGCTCAGAAACACTTTTGCTACAATGTCATCAAACATATATATTTTTTATAAGGTGTATATCTTGTTAAATTTTAAAGAAATGATGCGTATCTGCTCGCTGCGTGTGCACGCTTCGCAGCACCGACGTAGCAAAATTATTATTTTTTTAATTCAGCTGATTTGACCGGTACATGCATTTATTAAGGAAAAGTTCAGCTCAGACACATCTTTGCTATAATTTTCAGCAAACAAATAATTGTTTTTAAGTGTTAATCTTGTTAAAGTCCTACCGTGCACGCTGCTGTTGCCATTTCCGAGTTGTCACAGCTGACGCGTAACATACGGTGACGCAAAAATAGATGTGACGTGTAGGGCGGAGCGACTTATCGGCCGGAAAGTACGGTAAATCAAATGAGACAAAGATGTCTTGAAAGTGAGAATCAGATACGCTCTCCTAAGTTAACACAGATTCTGTGTTCAAACTTTATGTAATTAGCTGAAGGAAATGTAAACCATGAGTTACTCCCAAGCAGAAGAAAACAAGTTTAGAGCTGTCAGTGTTAATCTGTCATAAACTCTGGGTGATTGGGTTCGGGATATACATCACTCCAGAATTATAGATGGCATTAGTCAAAAAAAGCATCATGAACAGGAAAAAAACCTACATGTATATAAGTGTCTTCAGAGTATAAGTCGCATTTATTATGCGTCACTGCTGACCCCTTATGATAGGTGTCATACCAAAAATTGATTAGCTGCCAAAAATTGATTGGCAACTGCGCGAGCGCGCTCGGGAGGACTCGCTGTTGCAGTTCTTCAAAATTTAACAAGATTAACACCAAAAAAACAATGATTTGTTTGCACTGGTCGGCAGCCATGCCGGGGGCAAGGGGTAACCGTCCCTCCACCGCCGGAGCAGGGAGGAGGAAGTGCGCAGCGAGGCAAAAGACAAAAAGTCTTGGCCTCTCAATTCAAATATCTATGGCACAACTTAGAAAACAAGTTTATGACACCAGAACTGATTCTTCCTGCAGCTCTCCAACACATCCGTTTTGTTCAGGACAACAAACAGGACAACAAACTCACTCGCACTATTTATCTAAATAGTACGGTAGGTATCTGTTTACAGTAGCTAACTGCTAACAACATGCTAAAGATCGATTTTTTTTTTAAATCTCAAACATCTCATAAAGCTAGCCAGTTGTAAATGTCCATACAGTGATTACATGTTCATCTGTGACCATCTGCTCATAGACTCATGTTCATGCTGCTGTTTATAATGATGTTTTTCTTTCCACTACACTAGGGCTTAGTGTATTACTAGTTGATGTTTCTCTTAGTTAATTCTAGATGTTATTACTGTTTTTCTCTTGCATTTGTTGTTGGATGTAACTGGGACCCCGTGTACATAATCTCGTTTTCATCACATGTACCACATGCGGTGCAAATGACAATAAAGACTCTCTGACTCTGAAGCCTAGGATATAGTTGACGCGTCGCATAGGGCGCGCGGCCAAAGTGACGCAATCGCGAAGTCCCCGCCCCCGCGCTTTGGCCAGCGCGTTGGTTTCGCGCGTGGTCGTGCACCTCCCAGATTTTGAAGCTCCGCAAGCCTAGCGCGCGCGCCGAATTGATTGACAGGTCGGGTGTGGACCTCACCGACAGCCTTCACGCCAGATTCTGCAGCTGTCTGCGCCGCTGTGGTCGTGGAAACGGCGTCGCGACGCATGGAGGAATGTTTTGTGACACAAAATGTATTAAATTCTCCTTCATTCCTGATCTGGAGTCGGACTTTTCTTTTGTTTTTTCGCCAAAAGTCACGTGATCGCTTTCTCCTCCGCTGACTCCATGCATTGAAAGCCGCAAATAAAGACAACAGTTCAGCACGCGAGCGGAAAGCTATTTGTTTTTGTTGTGTGATTTCAAACAGTTCTTCTTCTACGGTAGATTTCTTCTTCTACACCCTTTCTTGCAACATATGCACAGGTTTTAGAGGGTACTGCCACCTGCTGGTCAGTAAAAGAACAGCACTTTGCCAAGCGCTGCCGTGCCACACCATAAACGCATGCACAGTGCGCGCGCAGCACGTGCGCTCCAGCTTGCGGACCAAAGCGCGACTATATCCGAGCCTTGACTCTGACTACATTCTGTAAGTTTGATAAAAATCTGTCCTGTGGTTCTTGACTTATGCCTCCTACCCACTGCACAACTCGAAACGCGCCTGCCGCCCCCTTTTGGCCGCTGGTCACGGTCCCACTGGCCACTGAACACCGTCTGATGACGTACACTAGGGGGTAGCAGAGGGAGGGGTCTCTGGCTTGTTTTCCGGGTTCAGTTGTTGTTTTAACTGCACCTCCGACGGTCTTCGATGAGATTAAAACTTTTTTTTATGTTTGGGGTGATCTACACTGGAGAGGACAGCAGCCTGTCAGCAGCAACTGTAAAAATGCCACGTTTCTTACCGGAGTTTGGGTCCAATTCCTGGAGGCTCGATCCGGTGAGTTTAAAAAGTCCGAAAAAAGTCCCGTTGTGGTTGTGTAATCAGATAGCGAGGCTCTCCCGACTGTTTGCCGGATGCGTCGAGCCGCCAGAGATCAACATTTGGGACGTCTGCGGCTCGACGGCGACGCGCGCGTGCGTGTACAGGCTGCCCCCGCGCCGCTTCAATCACTTGAATCGCGCCGCTTCCTTGTTCGCCGTGACTCCACGCGTCTCCTCCATAGACTTTGAATGTAAACCGGTGTTATCCGGCCGCTTCGGCCGCTCGACAAAGGGGGCAGTGGGTACTAGGCATTAGCTTGCTAACAAACACAGCTAACAAACAAAGCTAACAGTAGTTACCTCCAGAGCAGGAGGCCGGGCAGCGACACAGTCAGTCCGAGCAGAGGAGGCTTTTTTCGGACACTTGAGCTGGAAACGGTCGGTGTACTCTCTAGAAGTGTCCCCCTAGCGGACAAAAGTGGTACTGCGCAATTTTTTTGCCAAAATGAAAAACGGCAATATCAGAGCCAAAAATGGGTCTAAACATATGGGGAAAAAAATCCATAAATATGACGCTTCGGCGTATAAGCCGCAGGACATGCAAATTAGTAAAAAAAACAGCGACTTATACGCCGAAAAGTACGGTATTTTATTTAAACTCTGATGAGTACAGTGATATGGAAATTTGCCTAAACGGTCCTTCAGGTAAATTATTTCACCTTCCTTTAATCTTCTAAAGAGCATCTCAATTACCAATCTAAGTCCATCCGTAATCATTAGTCTTCCATTTGTGACTATCAATATTGAATCCACACAAAAGAATCAAAAATGCAAATATTTTAAACTTGGTACAAAACATTAGGACATTTTTGTTGAGTTAATCAGTTCTTGTAACAGTTCTTCTTGGCAAATTCTTTATTTTTGGAAAGTCTGTTTATTTCCCGTAAATGGTGCCAAGTTTTTAAGAAAAATGTGTTTGTGGGTTGAGCAGCAGAGTTGACTGTGCGGGTTGCTTTCATGAAAATTTTGCCAAATCTTCCCTTACAACATCAAACAACGTACAGTATTCTGCTGTTGACTCTTGTTTGGGTGGTGGTGGATGTTTGGGTGCTGTGGGATGGCATCCCATTTTTTAACCAGCGTTTGTCATAAATCAGTGGTTTTGCTGGCCCAAGCTGATCCCAGCGGTGGTGTTGAAGGCCATTCCATCCTCCCCACTCCTAAATTCTGTAGGTGGTCTGATGAACCCCACTCTGCAGGGCGAGCCTCGTCATCTTGGGGGATAGAGTTCAGTCTCAGACTATAGAGAGAAGCAATTACTGGTTGACTGTCAGCTCCCAAAACACTAGAAGGAAGCTCAAAACGAATCACTGTCAGAATAAGATGTGTGGCATGTTAATTTCCTGTACAACCCAGCACCTTGTCAGTTGGTTTGTCACACACCATTAACCAGAAGAAGAAGCTGTTCAACACCAACAGAGAAGATATGACACGTTTTTCACAGACACAACCCACAGTCGTCTCTGCCTCTCAACCAACAATGTATTTTTTCCACAAGCGTGGTGTAGGAGGAAATAAACAGGCTTTTTTTAATGAATAAGTTATTACATCAATGAATGGATTGATCAATTACAAATGTAGCTTTTTGTGCGATGTTTATTGTGTTTTCTTCTTTGAAATGCTTCATGTCTCTCGTTAAGACAAGCACGACGAGTCATTTACCGATACCAAAGTGACGGGTATGAACATGTTAAAAAGTAATCGGTTAAATCGATTTATTCAATATACAGTATTAGACCATTAAGTCTTCTTCTGTGTTTTCAGGTGATGATCCTGAGGAACCATGGGCTGCTGGCTTTAGGAGAAACCGTAGAAGAAGCTTTTCACTATGTGTACCACTCACAGCAAGCCTGTGAAATCCAGGTATTTTTCATCATTAAAACACTGTCATTTGTAGACTTGAGTATGGCCTCTGCTTTAAGTTAGTAGAGTTTGACATAAATAAATCAACTGTACAGTATAACACATTTTAAGGATGCACAATATTGAATTTTTGGCCGATATTTGATATAACGATATGTTAGAACTTATTTGGCCGATAACCGATACCAATACTGATTATTAGTTATTTATTTTTTCTAGATCTACTTACAGAGACTACATACCGGTAGCTTTCTCTACTGTGGAATTAAAATACTACATTATTCTGCGTGATCTTTGTCAATTTGGCTTGCTACCAAATGCAGATGCCAAAAGGGGTCTGAAAATGATATAACACTAGGATTATGTTTAATGTCAAATTTATTCATGACATTTACTCTCTCTAACACAATGACAACATTCAAACAGTCATGCAAAAAAGCGCCACACACATATATATACCGGTATATATACAGGTAGTCCTCGACTTACGACGTAGATCCGTTCCTACGTGGCGTCGTAAACCGATTTTCGACGTGTCGAAATATACGTACAAACTGCACCATATACATGTACAGTACTGTATTACCAAGCACTTAGCCTATCAGTACCCTACATAATTATCAAAAAACACATACATTTGGGAGCCATAATGAAGGGGAAAAACAGTTAATAGCCTACTTGGATGCTAGTGACACCGTCCACCTCGGTCCATCCTCCGTATTCTCCATTCGTTTACGACGTAAAACCGCGTTCACAGTACAGTTTTGTTTTGTTTTTTGAATGTCCAGACCAGACATAGCTTTTTTAGAGAGTACAGTGCAGTATTCCTCCGCCGCTACGTTTACGACGTAAAACCGGAAACTGCGTAACTCGGCTTTTCAAAATAATAATAATTATTTTTTATTTTATGGGAGATGCGCCTTAACCACAAAACGTCGTAACTCGAGACCGTCGTAACCCGAGGACTACCTGTATATATATATATATATATATTTTTTTTTTTTTTTT